>CAUYSK010103618.1:0-12695 GCA_963575035.1 Avahi laniger | reverse complement strand
TTCCTTTACAGGAATACCTAGATTAGTCTTTGATTGAATAACTAGGAGGAATATTTGCTACAAAAATATTCATGACTTCCCTTGTCCTTCGACTCTCTCAAGAGAATATCCCTTGTAACCCACATTAACAAGAAACACGCTATAAAAGAATTCTGCCAACTGGAGTTTGCCCCAGTCAAGTTGACACCTCAGAAAATCATCATACAGATGATACATACATTAATAAATATGGATATAGATGGATATGTAGATATATAAACACACATCATGCATGCACACACATACCCATGCATAGACCTCTATACAAATGTGTCTATTTTCTTAAATGCTCTTTTGATTGGTTTTAATATTATAAAGCTTTCTTCATCATTTAAGAAGTAAAATTTTTGAATTGTAGTTATTTTATATTGACATAAAAGTCATGATTTTACCATCTAAAAAATTGTTCTTTACTCTGCTTTTTTTTTTCTTGCGCTTCCACTGAGATTTGCAAATGAATTCGCCAGATCAAGACAGGTAAAATCTCTTGCCAAAGAAGTGCATATATTCTAAGACTAAGTAAGCATTTTTTTGCTTCCCATAGTTAACCTCAAGCAGGAAAAGATCTTTAGCTATGTCTTTCTAGTTTTGTTTTTATTTAAGTATGATCTTGCATTTTATTTATATTTTTAGTTCTCTCATGCAATAAATTATTTCCCATTTGTGGCAACAATAATTAAGGATTTTGTTTTACAGATGACCATTTGATGATATCTGTTAGATGACTGAAACTGAATTCCCTGGAGCAAGAAATGATAGAGAATCCATTTCGTCATTTTGTTTGTCTATAAGTCAATTTATGATCTCAAATCAATTAAAATTTTATGTTCACTGGAAACAACAGTCTTTCAGAAAATTTTTGAAATTTTTGAAGAGATTTTGTGAGTTTATGTTTACTTTTGATTTGTGGCTAAAATTATAGAACATAAGGTATAATGTCTTTTCCATAATATAGAGAAGACTTTATATCTCAGTGTGTGAATATAAAATGATTTTCTCTATCTGGATAATATTAATAAAATAGATAATTTATAATACCTCTTACAATAAAGGTGTTCTTTTGAAATTGCCTTTTAAGTTAAAATAAATATGTATATAAATCCAATAGATCAAAAATCACAGAAAATGTAGGAACTTATCTGTTACTTTAAATGTCGTATTAGTCAGAGCTCTCCACAAAAAAAAAACAAACAAAAAAAAACCAGAACCAATAGGAGATATATATAAGATAGATAGATATATAAGAGGAGATTTATTATGGGAATTGGCTCACACGATTATGGAACAAAGTCCTACCATCTGCCATCTGCAAGCTGGAGATTTAGAAAACTAGTAATATAATTCAGTCTGAGTCTAAAGTCCTGAAAACCAAGAAAGCTGATGATGTAACTTGCAGGCCAAAGCCCAAGGTTCGAGAACTGAATTGGTGCCAATAGTGTAAGTACTGGAGTCGCAAGGCCTAGGCCCTCAGCGAATTGGATGATGCCAGTCTACAATGGTGAGGGTAAATCTTTACTCAATCTACAAATCCAGGTATTAATCTCTTCCAGAAATACCCTCACAGACACATCCAGAAATAATGTTTTACCAATTATCTGGGTATCCTTTAACCCAAGCAAGTTAAAAAATGAAATTAGCACAAGAGCCCTAGACTTTCAAGGAAAAAAACCTTTCTGATAGAAACCGGCAGCTTAGAAACATTTTAAGTACCTAAGTTCACACAGTTACAGCAAGTCTTTGTACAAATCAGACTCCTTCAAATATTATGGGTTAAAAAAGAAAAAAGAAGCTACATATTTTTTGTCTGATTCATCAGTATTAACTATAATATAAACATACATTATCATTTTATAAAATTATGGGCTTGTTTTCTCATGAAGAAACTAATGTAAGCTTCCTAAATTCCCTCTATTGGTTTACGGATTAAAAAGAGAACATATACTCTCCATAACACTAAATATTATAGAAATTTGAATTTAAATTCAAGTAAATTAAATCATATTTTCAAAAAAAATGTTTTTATAAGAGTAATGATGTTTTGTGTCAACTAAAGTGTAATTTCTATGATCTTAAACTTAAAAACTTGAATGAATATTAAATCAATTTAATAATGAATAAGCTTTGGATATCTGGATACTTTGTAAGTAAGCTAGAACAGTGAAATCATGATGGCTAAGCATAATTCCAGCTTGTATAATAGCTCTTTGCTTATACGGCTTACCTGCTGTAGAGTGGTTATATCTTTGGGTCATATTAATAAAAATAATGATAAAATATTAATAAAAACGTTCACTTTTGCCATTTTAAGAAGGTGAAAAACAATGTGATTGCCCACAGAAAGTTGTGATCTAAGTATAATGAGTTTTTCCAGTCTACAAAATTGCTTGTATATGAGAATGTTTTCCCTGATTTATCTCCTATTTTTCTCTTTCAAATATAAAGTATTTCTTTCCTTAAAAATTATCACTAATATAGGTGTCCGTGACTATGCTAAGAACTCCAGTGAGTAGAAATATAACTGTGTATACAAGGTGATGTGATAAGGCTTTGTTTCTCAAGGGAAAAAGAGAGCAGTAGTATTGTACTGTGGCAAAGTGTCAGTTTCTTCTACAATACAAAAGAACAGGTTGAAAGAAAAAATTTTAGGGCTAATTAGGGACTGTAGGAAACTTTAGAAACTTTAGGAAGTTTTAGAAGGTATTAGGAAAGGGAATTCTATGTGCCTTAGTTTGTATTTTCTGAGTCTGAAAAAAAGCTATAAAAGATATTAAAAATTCAGCAAAATTCATTTCATATTAAGGGTCATTTATAAGATAAATTTTTTATGGGGAACCCATAAACCTGTAATGTCAAATAATATAATTATGCAAAACTAGAATTTGGCTTTTTCTTTTTAAAAGAATAAATTGGTTTTAGAGTTCTTAATGAAGAATACTAAAGGTTTATATTTTAACCTTCTATATAATTTGGGTCAGAGAACAGAGATTCTATATTTCACCAGAATAATCTTTACTGCTTTTTGTTGACTATAACATGTACTTGGTTAATTAAAAAGAAATCACTCCTTACTTATATAAGAACTAAAGTGCCTTACAATTGTGTTTTCTTCTTCTGTGTTTAATTTTAAAATTTACTGATTTTAATTAATCATTAACTATAGTATTGTTTCTCTGGCATTTGTAAACTTGACCTCATCAAGTGACCAAGTCAATGGACAACTCTTTAGATTTTGCCCTTCCAAGAGTGGATTAAAGAAAAATAAAATTTTAGAATAGCCTTTCATACTTCAAACTATTTTTGAGATTTCCCATAACAGTCACAGAAAAAGAATGATGCTAGAAATATTAGAAAAATGTCTCCATATTTTTTAGATTAGCTTCATATTATTGTATATGTTGCATAGGAGGATTTTTTTTTTTTAAAGACATACTCTAACTTCCTAGGTTAAGTTTGTATACTCCATGGGAAGACCTTGGAGATTCACTGAAATTTGTTAAACTCTATTGTCCATAACATGTCCTTATCATCAGGATATATATTGACCAAACTATTATGAAATAGTTATGTATTGTACCCAAATAGAAATTTTACTCTCCCCAATTCTAGGATTATTGTTTACTGTAAGAAATTAACTAGATTTTCAGTCTCATTATAAAATATATCTATTTTCCTATGATATTTGCCTGAAGGATATGCTAAAAGCTATGGGCTGAAATTGTGTCTCAAACCTTGTGAAAAGGATTATACCAGATACTGTGAATTATTGATACTTCAAAAAAAAAAAATAGACTCTTGGGTAAAAGCTTACCAGTTGACATCCCTTAGATAACTTTTAGACCAAACCAGTGGATTGATTAAAAATTTTCAGTATTCTTTTTAGTGTATAACAGATCTAATTCACGAATGTATATTGTTAATTTGAAATCCAGCAGAAAAATATTAATTGCATAGGATTAAATAAACTGATGCAGAAAGTTTAACTTTTTGAATTTATTTGGAATAACATTGATATTTTTAATTTTTTATTGATAGCTTTATTGAAGCATAATTCATATATGATAAACTACATATACTTAATTTGTATTTTCCTAATAATTAACTAATGATTTGGGGGAAATGTTCATGTACTTATTTGCCATCCATGTATGAAATTTGAAGTGTTTATCCAAATCTTTTGCCTATTTTTTAATTATATTTTTTTCTTATTATTGAGTTTTGAAATTTCTATACATATTATGTATAAAAGTCATTTATCAGATGCTTTGGAAATACTTTCTTCAAATCTGGGGCTTATCTTTTCATTCTCTTAACATTGATTTCAAAAACCAAAAGTGTTTCATTTGATGATGTTCGATTTATTGTTTCTTTCTTTTATAGATTGTGCCGTTGGTGTCATATGTAAAAATCCTTAGCTGGATACGACGATGGTATAACAGCTGAATTCTAAAAGACCTACAAAGAAGAACTGGCACCATGATTATTCATCTGCAAATAAATATAATTTTAATTCTTCCTTTAATATCTGGATGCCTTTTAGTTCTTTACCTCACCTCATTCTACTGGATTCAGAACAATAGTCAGTAGAAGTGGTAAGAGTGGACTTTGTTTTACTCATGATCTTAAGGGTAAAGTATTCATTCTTTCACTGGTGAATACAATGTTCTTTGTAAGTTTCTCATAGATCTCTTTTATCAGGTTTAGGACATTGTATTTAATTAAACAATTCTTTCAATCTCATATGTAAGTCATGTCTGACATAGATGGGCAACACATGGGCATGGAACATCCAACTCTAAAATCTTTACCACATTGGATTTAATCCAGTGTTTTTCTCTATTGAAATGATCGCATGGTTTTTCTTTTACTTTTTACTTTGTTAATTGGTGAATTATACTGATTTTTAAATGTTAACCAACTTTGAGTTTTGAGGATAGACCTCACTTGGTGATGATGTTTTATCCTTTTTATATATTTCTGTGTTTGATTTGAGGTTAGTTTTTAATTTTTGTATAAGTGTTTATGAGGGACATCAACCTGTAGATTTATGTTTTTGTAAAGCCTTTGACTGGTTTTATATAAAAGTAATGCTGATCTCATAACATGAGTTAGAAAGTATTCCCTTTTCCATTTTCTGGAAGAGTTTTTATAGTATCAGTATTATTTCTTCCTTAAGTATTTTGTAAAATTCACTAATAATGGCATCTGGACCTATAGCTTACTCTTCACAATAGTTTTCAATTATAAATTCCATTTATTTAATAGATAAAGGGTTATTCAGTTTATATATTTCTTCTGGAGAGAGGTTTGTTAATTGTGTTTTTCATCAAAATTGTTAATTTCACATATATTTTCAAATTTGTTGGTATAAAATTGTTAATAATTTGCCTTTATTATCATTTTCTTAATTTACCAAATCTTTTATTTACAAATATCAAATAACCTTTTGAGAGTCAATAAAATAAAATTTTGGTACTATTTTTGTATTAAAATGACCACAAACATACTTAGAGAAAAAGATATTTTTTTCAAATTTAGTTAATAAAAAAAGTTTTCTTTTTTGACAGCAGTGCAATAAGTCTTCACTTAAATTCATCAATAGGTTCTTGGAAAGTGCAACTTTAAATAAAATGGTGTATAAGGAAACCAATTTTTTTGTCATCAATATTATAACAAAATGATATTGAACAAAACAATGTTATTTGAGGACTGCTATAGATTGTTTTGTTTAAAGTTGTAGTTTCCAAGAACCTATCAACGATGTTAAATGGGGACTTACTGTACTTATTTCTTAACACAGTTACTTATGTATGCATGTATAATACATAATCCTTATATATTCAGTACTTGTTATATAAGACATTAAAAGAATAAATTAGATAAGAAATTAAATGCCAAGTCTATTCTCAGTGCACATCCCTTTCCATTCCACTCCACAAGCGCATGTCTCAATATTGATGGGAACATCTTAGCATGCTAAAGATTAATCTAGTGTATAAAAATGCCCATTTTTCATAAAGCATGGCCCCTACACATCACCCAACTTCTTTTGGTGTTCAGCTAATGAGTCAGTGATTGATTCTCCAACAGGACTTTCAAAAGCATCATCAAGAGGGCTAGATGGCTCCTACCATAGCTCAGACTGGTTACTCGGTTTTCTCTGAGATCCCAGGGACATAGCTAACAGGGCTCCTGCACAAGCTCCAATTCTAGGGTCACCAAAGTGTTCCCATGTTCCCACAGAGGCACTTACAGAAAATTGTTCAGTCTCTTCAAATTGTATTTTTTGCCTTTAAGTATGCCTTGTAATTTTTTGTTGACAGTGAACAAGATGCACTGGATAAAAAGAACTATAGTAAATAGGCCTTTAGTGATATAATGGTAAGACGTCAGGGGAAGGGAAGCATTCTAGAGCCCAATGATTAGGTCTCAGTCTTTTGGCGAGCCTGTATCCCTGGACTGTGAACTTTATTGGTATTTCTCCCTCCTCTTCCCTCTCATCAGGTGGCATAGCAGAGCTGGTGGGGGACTGAAATCATGTGTTTCCCTTCTCCCAGATAAGTTAGACTGTGATAAAACCTCTGGTAAAATAGTGTCTTCTAGGGCAGGCCTTGTTATAAACAGAATGTTCTGGTATATTTCAAAATGATTTCTTTTTTTTTTTTTTTGATGCCCCTGCTGAAAGCATGAGGGGATGTTTTCTAATATCCATTATAAGGACCTGATAGAGCTCCTAGAGGTAGAATTCAAAAAAGTGTGGGGGCCTCCCTATGACTGGGTCCCACAGAACATTTTAACTCACAAAGTTGTTCATACCGAGCCTCCAGAAACTCGTCAATTAGAGTTCAGGTTTTCATACCCCAGCACTTGTTCCCTCAGAGTCATGTGCTTGTGGGTTTCTGCTCCATAAAGTTGAGATTCTCTATAATCAGCCTCTTTCTCTGTCCAATTTGGCAGGCAGTGGTTTGCCCTGTGACCTTACTTCTCTGATATGTCTAAGCAGAGCTATTGATTTTTTCAGTCTGTTCATATTTTTACTTCGGAAGATGAAATGACAACTTCTAAGCTTCTTACATTCTAAACTAAAAACTGGAAGCCTTTACTATAATTTTAATATCTGTATTATCTGTAGTGATGCCACCTCTCTTATTTTTGGCACTGGTAATTTGTGCGTGTATGTGTGTGTGTGTGTGTGTGTGCACTTTTCTTTTTAATTTCAGAATATCATGGGAGTACAAATGTTTTGGTTGCATTAATTGTTTTTGTACTCCTTGAGACAAAGTTTTAAGTGTGTCCATCACCCAGATAGTGTATATTGTACCATTAGATATGATTTCACTAGTCCTCTCGTACCCCTCTACCTGTTTCATTTCCACTGAGTTTTACTTCTATCTGTGCACATGAGTGATGTTCAGTTAGTTCCAATTTAAAAGTGAGTACATGTGGTGCTTGTTTTTCCATTCTTGCAATACTTCACTTAGGAGAATGGTTTCAATTTCCATCCAGATTGTTACAAAAGGTATTAACTCATTCTATTTATGGCTGAGTAGTATTCCATGGTATTTACCCAAAGGGAAAAAAAAAAGTCATTTTATGAAAAAGACACTTGCACTCAAATGTTTATAGCAGCATAATTCACTGTCTCAAAGATGTGGAATCAATCCAAGTGCCCATAAATACATGAGTAGATTAATGAAATGTGGTATATAGTACTGATCATTTTTGTCTTGCCTCTTTTCTTCCTAATCAGACTATTAGAAATTTGGCAATTTTATCAATTTTCTTAAAGAAATTGCTTGTGTTTTCATTAATTTTCTCTACTTTTTTTCTGATTCATTGATTTCTACTCTGATATTTGTTATTTCCATTTATCTGATAACATTAGATTTAGTTTGTTTGTTTGTTTTCTAGCTTTTTAAGGCAGGTCTTATCCACTTTCACAGGATACCACTTAGCGAAACACCCATTCTACATTTGTGTAAGTGTATATATATGATAATATTCTTTAGATTTTTTTAAACCAGTTTAGAACTAACTTAAAAGCAAACTAACACCTAAATGATGTACATGCCTTCTTAGTTTGGAAAGTAAACCTTGCACTCCTATGAGTATAGGTAAAACCTTAGACAAAATTTAAATCATTCTCACTTAGAACTGGAACCAGGCAAGGTTGCCCACTATCTCCACTTTTGTTCAACATAGTGCTGGAAATCTTTGCCAGAGCAATCAGACAAGAGTGAGAATCAAGGGTGTCCAAATGGGGGCAGAAGAGGTCAAACTCTCACTCTTTGCTGACGACATGATATTATATCTAGAAAAGCCAAGGATTCAACCAAGAGGATTTGATAAATGATCCTAGATTTGAAAAATGAATTCATTAAAGTCTCAGTATACAAAATCAATTTATACAAATCAATGGCATTCATATATGCCAATAACAATCAAGCCAAAAATCAAATCAGAGATGCAACCCTTTTCACAAGAGCGTCAAAGAAAATTAATCTTTAGGAATATATTTAGTCAAGGAGGTGAGAGACCTATATAGGGAGAACTATGAAACACTAAGAAAAGAAATTGTAGAGCATGTACTACAAGGTTATAATAACTAAAACAGCATGGTACTGGCACAAGAACAGAGACATAGAGCAATGGAACAGAACTGAGAGCCCAGATATAAAATCATCCTCATAGAGCCATCTAATCTTTGACAAAGCAGACAACAACATACGCTGGGGAAAAGAATCCCTATTCAATAAATGGTGCTGGGAGAATTTGCTAGCCACATGTAGAAGACTGAAAGAGGATCCGCACCTCTCACCTCTCAGAAAAATCAACTCACAGTGGATAACCTAAGGCATAAAACTAAAAAATTAAACCTTAAACGTAAGACATAAAACTATAAAAATTCTAGAAGAAAATGTTGGAAAAACTTACAGACATTGCCCTAGGAAAAGAATTTATGAAGAAGATCCCAAAGGCGATCACAACAACAACAAAAATAAATAAATGGGACCTGATCAAATTAAAAAGTTTCTGCACAGCCAAGAAAACTATCATGAGAGCAAAAAAACAACCTACAGAATGGAAGAAAATATTCGCATGCTACACATCTGGTAAAGGGCTGATAACTAGAATCTATATAGGACTTAGGAAAATCAACAATAAAAAAAATCAAACTACCCCATTAAAAAGTGGGCAAAAGACATGAACAGAAACTTTTCAAAAGACAAACCAATGGCCAAAAAACATATGAAAAAAATGATCCACCTCTCTAATCATCAGGGAAATGCAGATTAAAACCACAATGAGATATCACTTAACTCCAGTGAGAATGGCCTTTATCAAAAATTCCCCAAACAATAAATGTTGGCATGGATGTGGAGATATTGGAATAGTCATATACCTCTGGTGGGACTGCAAACTAGTACAACCGCTGTGGAAAGTAATTTGGAGATATCTCAAAGAACTAAAAATAGAAATACCATTTGATCCAGAAATCCCACTACTAGACATCTACCCAAAGGAAAAAAACCACTTTACAATAAAGACATCTGCACTAGAATGTTTATGGCAACACAATTCACAATTGTAAAGAAGTGGAAACAACCCAAGTACCCATCAATCTCTCAGTGGATTAATAACATGTGGTATATATATACCATGGAATACTACTCGCCCATAAAAAACAATGATGAACTAGCACCTCTTATATTATCCTTGGTGGAGCTAAAGCCCATCCTTAGAAGTGAAGTATCACAAGAATGGAAAAACAAGTACCACATGTACTTGCCATACAATTGGTACTAACTGATTAACATTTAGGTGCTTACATGGAACTAATATTCATTGGGTGCCAGGCAGGTGGGAGGGTGCTGGTGGGGATGGCTAAACTCACAACTAATGGGTCCGGAATGCACCGTATGGGGGATAGGCATGCTTGTAGCTTTGGCTTGGATGATGCAAAGGCATTATGTGTAACCAAAATGTTTGTACCCCAAAAATATTCTGAAATTTAATAAACAAATAAATAAATACATATGGGGCAAAACTTAGACAAATTTCTTCACAATTGAAATGAAGGTGAAACAAAATGTTAAACACCTTCAAACAGATTTTATTATCTCTTCTACTCTGAAAGTACTCACTAATAAAAACAAATCTGTTCTTCTGTTGACATTTTATTATAAGTTCTTAACTAAATATTCCTTTAGGCCAACCTGTATCTCTGGTTTCCTTAATAGGCTTAAAGTAATAACCTAGATATTTGGAAGCTAATTCACAAATTATCTATTTAATTTTACATAACAAAACACAAGCGAAAATATTTACATAGCTGTATAGATCCACAAAGCTAGAAATCATAATTTTTAATAAATCAAAACTCAAAAAAATATAACATTTTCTCAGAAAAGTTATAAAATAATGATTATGTTAAGACCACAAAGCTAATTCCTCAATGTTCCGAAAAAGAATAACTGTGGAGAACAGGTACTCTAGGGAATTATTTTCTTCCAAATATATTTATACTTATTTTAATATTCTATACAGATGATTTTCTTTCAAAATATAGGCCTCTCGATTCTAAAATTACTAGAGAGTTTACAATTTATTACTTGTGTCTTCCTTCTGTTTACTCACGTCTTCTTTACACCAAGAGCTCAATAAGTGTAGGCTATGGTACCTAGTTTCCAATGATAGCTCCCAACAATTCTTTCCCATCTTGTGTGTGCAAACCACTCCTGGCATCAAGCAGTGCAGCTTCTTTCTCCTCTCCTTGATTCTGGGCTGGCCTCAAAACTTGCTTTGGTAACTAGAATGCAGTGGAAGTGATGTTTTGATACTTCCAAGTCTAGGCCTCAGAGAACTGGAATTGTCCATTTTCTGCTTTTTGGAAGCTGATTGGCAACTGCAAGAAGCCCAAGTCACAGGGAAATGCCATGAGGAGAAGAATCAAAGGACTCCTGTTAACAGATCCCACTGAGCACCCAGCGCCAACTGCATCCCATGTGAAGAGCCGCATTTGACCTTTTAACTCAATTGACTCCCCAGATGACTTGAAGCAGAAGAACCACCCAGCTGAGTTCAGTCAACCCACAGAATTAGAAAAGAGACAAAAATAGCTGTTACTTTAAGCCACTTGAATGACTAGGATTATTATGTAGCTCAAGGAAACTAAAATATGAACTGACAATATGTGATTTTAAATTTTCTTATTATCAGGGAGGCTTGAAATAGACATTCTAAAATTCTGTTTCCCCCTTATAATTTAAATATAAAACTATTTCGATATTTTTGAGAGGTCAATCGTGGGAGATTCTTTATGAATAGTTTAATATTTGTTATGATTATCTGTGCATTGTCAGGACTGCAGGACATAACATGAAAGAAGAGATAGGAAAAGGTCCATAAAATAAGACAAAAACTTTTGGCTGCTGTGAAAGCAGATTTGTTGTCCAGGAAGGTAGATAAAATATTTTCATGTATATAGTAGCAAAATATGTTTAGGGCTTCTGGTGTCTTTTCTAATATAATCAACATCCTTATTACTAAGATGAATCAAAGTTATATGTCAAAATTCAGAATTATTTCATCTGTTTTAGTCAAGGAATAATGAGCAGGAAAAATTCCCAAATATTAGAATGGCCTGAGTTTTTTGCAAAAATATTACATATAAATAAAGTATTATTCAAAGCTTACAATAGTTATTATAGTTAAAATTGCTAATTTACTGGAAGAACATGAGCAAGAAGAAATTATGCTATGTGGAACATAGAACATTTTGGATAACACCAGGAAATTATAAAATAGCCCAACATTAACTAAATAGAACTGAAAACATCCATCTAATTCTGTTATGCATGATATTATAACATGATTTTGAAAATTCTAGTGTGATTTTTAAGAGATTAAGAGAGTCAATATTAAGTTAATATGAGGTACACAGAAAGGAAACAGGGTCAAACTTACCTATGATCATTTCTTTTAGACTTGCTGTATACATTGAATTTACTTACTTAATTTGTCAGCTTCATGTGTAAGTCATTTCTGACATAGACTAGCAGAACATGGGCATGAAACATCCAATCCTAAAACCTTTTGGCTCATAGTTCAGGTGGAGAGATAAATGAAGGTTATCAAAATAGCAAATTATCATTAAGCCAGAGGGGATACGAATCTAAACAACAATAAAAAAGTCAGATTCATAGTGAGTATAGTAAAGTGCATAGATGAGATATGTTAGATGTTTATGGCATAGATGAGATATGTTAGAATAAACAAACAGCATGCCCATCCATTTGGGAAGTGCTATATTTGGAGAAAATTATCAAAAAGCTTGTGAGAAAAATTGGCAGGTCTGTGCAAAGGGCCTCCAAACCACTGTTAAGTGTAAATCTAAGATAAAAGATTGTGTTTAGCTCAGCTAATCAAAATTTTTAAAATGTACAAACATTTTGACCCACATCTTCTATTTCAAGAAATTTACCCCAAAGATATACGGGCAAAAACTTTTCAGGATATCTGCATAAAGGTATTTATTGCAACATTTTTGTAATAACATTTTTTAAAAATCATAACAAAATGTTCATCAGTAAGGCATTTTAAAAATAAATTATAGTGTGTATGTAAAATGAAACAACATAGGTCATAAAACAATGAGG
>CAUYSK010103617.1:0-41763 GCA_963575035.1 Avahi laniger | reverse complement strand
ATATATAGAAAAAATTAGCCGGGCATGGTGGCGCATGCCTGTAGTCTCAGCTACTCGGGAGGCTGAGGCAGAAGGATCGCTTGAGCCCAGGAGTTTGAGGTTGCTGTGAGCTAGGCTGATGCCACAGCACTCACTCTAGCTTGGGCAGAAGAGTAAGACTGTCTCAAAAAAAAAAAAAAAATGTTAAAGCTGAACACTAAGGTTATCAAATGTATTTGCAACTCTAATCAGCCAACAAATACACATTTCTTTACGGCATCAAATTTAATTGTCAAAGTAGAAAAATATAACAATTTCAGTGGTATTTTGCAGAGAATAATATACTAAAATCTTTGCTGTTAAGTGTTCAAAATAATATTCTTTTAAAATTGAAGCAAGCAATAGAATGATGTGATTGAAAATTGCTTATATGACATCTCACCAGTATAGGTAAAGATTTACAGATTTAGAAAGTGATAATGAAAACTAAAATTCTTACCTTAATTTTAAAATGTGCAAAAAACTTGTAATAAAGCTGCTTTGTTCCTGATTGTTTTACATGAGACCATTATGGCTTCAAGTTATATTATACAAGAGGGAAATAAGAATGGGAGAGGCTAAAATTCTAGTTTTTAAACATATTTCAGACTTATGTGCACAATAGCCATTTAAAACTTGCATGTGAATATCTTAAAGTCCCTTTCTCATTTTTGCTGTTGTGCCAACTGGAAATATTTCTAGCTGCATCTGGAAGATGTAGGAAGGTTTCAGTCATTTGATTTATGAACTCTACAAGTGGAGTGTCTAGGGCAGGGGCTTTTAGTCCCCAGTAAAGTCTTTGAATTCGTAAACATCTTGCAAAATCCTATTCACATACACAGAAAATGTACTTAATCAACACTGGTTTGCAGGAACCACAGCAGAGCAAAAGCAGTTATTGAATAGTTAGGGCTCAAATACTCAGGACTGGGGAATGTTGTGAGGTTGTGGTCTACTGCCAGGATTTTCTTATCTGAATTTTCTTTTGATTGAATTTGCCTATTTTAGCCACAAAGGCAAACATTTAAGTTTTCCAAAGGAGTTTCTTGGGAAATGAAATCCTATGGGCCTAATGACTCTTCAGCAAATTCTGGAGCTTAACTGGCCATGAGTTTTGTGTTTTGTGAAGGCACGTTTTGTTTGGTGGAAGCGCCGTTGCCATCAGATGCCCCAGACTTGGCCTAGGTGTTGGCAGGTGTCTGAGTCTGCAGGTGAACAAACACATTTGTGCAAGTTGGAAGTTGCTCTATGGATGAGGTCGGCTGGTGGCTGCTTGGTGGGAGTATTCCCAGGACCTGTTAAATACAGTTGAGTGGGGACGGGGCAACCAGGCTTGTAAAGAAGGGAGTCAGTTAGTGGCTAAGAATCAAGGAAGGATGTCCATGCATGTGTGGAATCTGACCTCAGCCCTGTGTTTGGGTGGAGAGGGGAGAATGACAGCAGCTAGAGCAGTTTGATGGGAGTTAGCTTGACCAATTTTTAGATGGTCACTTTGGCCTTTAGTGTCATTTCTCATGCCTCTTTTCCCTTTTGCATCTTGTTCCTGTCTCTGTTCCCTGTCCTGGGCGGGGACCATACCACACAGGGCCTTGTCCCCATCTTTATTAGTCTGGAATTTCACTTCCTCGATTTGTCTGTCTTGAAGCCTTGGGGAATATAATGATATAGTGGTTACGGTGGAAAGCTAGCGGGCCCAGGATCTGGAGGAGGGGAGTCAGGGTTAATGTATGGTTTAATCACTGCTTTTCTGTGCCACCTGGGGCAAGTCACCTGACCTTTCAGGTGATTGGGGCTGATACTAGTACATATCCCCTGTGGTCAATAAGGGGGATAAATGCCAAACCTGTAGAGCATGTAATTCTGTAGAATGCCTGACACAAAGAGATCAGTCAATGACATCTTTTCCTTTTCTGCTTTCTTGTCCCCAAGCTGAAACGTGTCCCCTTCTCTCGAGCACCTTATATTCCATCCTTCTCTGCTGGCCCAGGGGGCGATTTTCCACAATGGATTCTCTTCCCAGCACTTCCCTTCTGTCCTCTCAGCCACCTGCCCCTTGTCTGACAACTTGGCAGGCCTACATCCCTTCTGCCTTATCTTGGTAGCTGACCCTCATTGGAGTTGAGCTATCTGGGTAGTTCGCGTGGACCTACTGTGAGAAGCATGGCTCCAGAGAACCTTGGGTATTTTGGGCGGTTGAGGAGAGAAAGAGAGAGGGTGAAACTGAAAAAATGGTAGCAAAGGAAAGTAGACTTTTGAGGGTGGAGGTGGATGAGTTTGCTAGGGCGGCCATAACAAGGTACCGCAGACGGGGTGGCTTCAACAACAGAAATTTACTGTATCACAACTCTGGGGGCTGAAAGTCCAAGGTCACGATGTTGGCGGGTTGTTTTCTTCTGAGGGCCTCCGTCCTTGGCTTGGAGACGCTGTCTTCTGTTGGTGTCGTCACACGGGCTTCCCTCTGGGTGCGTCTGTACCCCAATCTCCTCTTCTTAAAAGGACACCAGTGTATTGGGTTAGGCCCAGTTCATTTAACCTTAATTAGCTCTTTAAAGAGTCCATCTCTACAGTCAGTTTCGGAGGCTCTAGAGGCTGTGACTTCGACATATGAATTTTGGAGGGGCAGAATTCAGCATATAATAGGGCGGGGGGTGGGGACGCAACACATGGAGGAAAGGAGAGAACTCAGGCAAAAGCCTCTAGCAAAAGGCTACTCAAACAAACTTAATCCGAAGACAGACTCTGCAGGTTGTCCCCGCCAGAGAAATCGTAGTCCCACCAGCAAAATAAGGGAGAAGCGAAGCCCGTCAAGGAATTGCTAAAGTGAGATACGTGTAGAAAAGGTATTTTAAACTCTTCTTTTCCACCTCTCAATCTCCGGTATGCAGGGTAGTTTCCCTCCTTTTCCACTGCAAATTTCCCCAAACCCCACTCCAACATGACCAAACTGCTGCCATTCCAGCATACTAATAATATCATAACATCGGATATGTGTAGGAATGCCAACGCTATTTCTATCCCTTTTACTTCCCTTCCCTCGCTAATCCTGTTGGCTTATTTTCTTCCTTGGTAGCTCTTGGCCATTTCCAGTGTGATCAATGTGCTCTTTGCAGTTTCCCCAGTTCTCCCTTGATTAACATAATAAATGGGCCCAAATATGCAAAGCACGTAGGGAAAGAAATGAGACTTAAGATCTTCTGCCCTCTCTCCCCCCATCATAAGAGATAGAGCAGATGCCTTTCGATATTATTGATAAACAAATGTTTCAACAACTGTTTGTGAATATTTGTACTTGATGCTGGCTTGGTTGATAAATCTTCCCTTGGGAGAGTCTGTCTCTGGATATAATCAAACTTATAACTACTGTAAAAGCTGTTCCCATGTTCAAAGAAAAAACAGCTGTACTTGCTCCTCATTTGACTTCTTAGAAGAGGAAAATCTTAACATTTAAGTGAAAACAATTTAAGAAGGGAAATGATGCTTCGAGTTCAAACTATTGCTTTCTTTTTAAATTTTTACGAATGTACGGATTATTTTGCCACCAAATGTAAAATGGGGACTTTGAACGTAAATTTCATCACCCTAGTCTGGGCCTCTCCCAAACAAACAAAGCCACCGAATTCTAGGTTTCCACTAGCATTTAAAGAAGTTTCCATTGTGTGCTTTTGACTGAATTACTAGGTGATGTCCAATTTTTATATTGACACGTCTCATATTCACTGAGAATATTTTCTGCTAAATCTTCTGCCTTGTACTTGATTATGTACTTTATTTAATGCTCATTTTATTGTCTTGTGGAGTCTTGGTCAAAATTTGAACAGAATTAAAGAATTCAAAGCCATTGTTAGGCAATCAGTGTATAATTTATTTATTATTCATATTTTGATACTCAAGGAAAACACCTTAGTATATTGATGTGACATTTACAAAGTTTAGTGTTTCTGAAAAGTTATATATTGATTGTGTCTTAAAGCAAACACATAATTTCTTGGTTGCTGTTCATGATCGAAGAAATAATATGTTATTTTTATTAGGAGATGTGTAAACACATTTTACTTGAGCTGGCAAACAGAAAACACAACTAGTAGCATTTTATAAAGGGAATTTCGTTTTACCTCAATAGGACTGCTATCCTTTAGTTCAATAATATATGAATATATTTTTAATGGATAAATTTATTTACAACTGTAACAGTGGCCATTGAATGCCAATTTCTTATTAACATAGTACTTACTTAAAATGTCATTTTAATGCAGCATGTCAGGTTTTGATATTGTCTTTGATATCATAATTCTAGAATTTTAACAATGTTGACACTGATTATTTTGTTTATATGCATAATTTATATGACTTATCTCCTTGACAAAATGGTGGGTGAGGTTGTCAACATTAATTTGCTCTTTAAAGTTATTATGTCATTGAATCAGATACTTGAGTGGTTGGCATAGTATTATGATTTCTCATGGACACTCTGTTTCTTTCCCAAGGCTCAACTTATTTTATATAGATTTTTATTTCTGTGTGGAAGAACTTATAAAAGTGATAAACAGTAAGCATATTTTTAGAAAATGGAAGGGTTGGGTAAAAAATACACAGTCACTTGAAAAAAATGGTAATAATAATCTTTTTGGTATATATTTAGTTGTGCTATAGTGCATAGAGAAGACAGTATACCTGATTTGAGAATGTGGTTTTATTTAGTCACTATTCATTCTTTGATTCTTTATACATGGCTTGGTTTACTTAATTTTCATTGACATAAATGTTGGAAATTATATACAGATATAAATCTCTATTAGATGTAGCAACATATCCATCATATTTGTTCATCTTTATAGGAAAAATCATTAAATTATGTTTTTTATGTATAGAATGAAGCATTTTCTTTTTTCTTTATTAGAACTTTTCTTCAACTAATAAATGTACTATAAATATTTTCTTATAAGGTGTAAGACAATAAATGTTTTTTGACATGCAATTTGTTTAAATTACCTTAAATCCTTAAGGTAATTTTAAATCTCAGTACTCAACAAAGAAGAAACTCAGATTTTTTCCATCTGACCCCTTTATAACTGGAGTACACCCCTTTCCTGAAGGAGTGGAAGAAATAAGAGAAAAAGAACACACTAAAGCTGCGGTCCCCACCCCCTGGGCTACAGCAGTCTGTGAAAATATTGTCTTCCCGGAAACTTAGGGAACGCAGGGGCGGGGAGGGGGGGCAAGCAGGGAAGCTTCCTCTGCATTTACAGCCGCTCCCCGTCGCCGGCATCACCGCCTGAGCTCCACTCAGCCCAGCCCAGCCCCCGGCCCCATCCGTGGAAAATTCCACGAAACCGGTCCCTGGGGCCAAAAAAGGTTGGAGACTGCTGCTCTAAAGTACATACCGAAGAGTGATCCATTGGTGTGCAACTTGCTGTGTTTGTGTTCAAGCTCCAGGAAGCCTGTGATTTCCTGGCAGTGCTGTGCGTGTCGGGGGCTCTAAATTAGAACCGTCTGTCCACGGGATGCCCTTAACTCTCTTCCCACTTGGTTCACTTCTGCTTGCTTGGTGTGCTACAGCCTGAAATATACGTAACTGGGCTCTTGTCCTCACCACCCTGCCCCCCCGGCCTTTGCCAATACTTTCTTCCATTTCTCAAAACCACATCTTCAAAAATCATTTTTCTGTCTCTGCTATTCTTCAACACTCAGGTCTTTACAACAAATGTTATTTTTCTTTTTTTTTCATTTTTTGAATTGAAGTAAAGGATTAAAAAGAATGTTAGTCGATTTGATAGATTCTCATTAGCTCCTTTCTTTTCATTTTATCCCTTTGTTTAAGCTCAAAAGGAAAAAGACCCAAGGCATGCATGTATCATTTCAACGGTTCTGATGTTTGAGGTCCTTGTCAGATGCTGGGATTCCTATTTTTGCTACTGTATGTAGAAAACATAACAGTAAAACTTATTGAGGATAATGAGATAAAAATCTATAGCTGAAATACATCCTCTAGATCAGGTAGATGAAAGTCATTCCCTGGACAGGCCATAGTCCTGCAGTTTCTACTCAGGCCACTTAGGAAAACACCAGAAATAAATTTTACGACATAAAGGTGCAAAGGGATACAGACAGAGGTCTGCTGCTAGGAGTGAGTGTGTGTGTGTGTGTGTGTGTGGCCCCAAGCTCATCTGGCTCTAATGCAATGTTTGACATAGGTGATGCCTAGTCACGTGGAAAGACCTTGGAAACGTCGAGACGTTTCCCAGGGTGAAATCCCCTCTCCCTGTAGGACAATTCCAGAGAAATCCAGAGAATTCTTGGAGTCAGACTGAAGTCTGACTGATGGATTTTTAAAGAGGATCAAAAACCCTTTCTTATCAAAAGGAAAAAAAGCCACCCCCACCATGCAGTGGCCCTTTTGAGACCTCCCGCGTGGCTCCTCTGACTGACAGGTCTGACATCCTTCAGTATTAGGGCAGTACTCCGGCTAATTACTTAGAAACAGATTAACTCGCCCAAAGCCAACCAGTGAGTAGGAACATAGTGAAGGGTGGTCTTATCCTGCGATTCTCAAGGAGACAGCACAGACATGGAAAAAAAAAAGGAAGTAAAAATAAGTAACTGATGGTTTTTATTCCAATCATCTTCCTTCTTTTCTCCCCGCCTCTCTGTTTTTATCTTCACTATTTCACGGTAAATGTTCACTCTCTGAGAGACCATTTGTGCGTGCCCACTGTATGGGTATTTGCTTTCGTTAAATCGCTGAACTTTATCAGGAACTAAAGCATTGTGATTTTAATAGGCATTATCTTGGAACGAAATTTATACTCTTGGGAATGACTTGAAAATTTAAAAATTATATTTATACCAGTGAAAACAAATACACCCTCGCTAAAACAAAACTTCTCTCTATCCTACCTATAAACCCCCAACCAAAAAGCAAAGTGCCAAAAAACTACACAACTGAGATCTAATTCTACCCTTGAAACAATTCTTCAGAGAGATAAGTATTCTAATATTTGTGGTAATTTTGCCTCCTCAAATTTCATTAACTTTATATTTGCATACTTCTATCAAAGTGTGCAAACAATGGGTGATTTCAAAGATTGTTCAGTAATAATGGTAATCCTTTGCTGTCCACTGGGAAGGGGCTGAGTGGCCCATTTTCTGATGATGTTTGCCAGTATCCACATATATGTCATAACATAAAAAATCAGAAAGTAATAAATATAGTCATTATCTTAGTCATACTCTTTGGCTCGTTTTGATCTATTTGCTAACCTACTTAAAAGCTGGAGGTAATTACTTGTCGTGTTGTTTTGGGGACAGTTTCTCATCCCCTCTGGATATCAGTTTCCTTGTCTCTGAAATAGTGACAGCGTTGACTTTGCGGGGTCCCCATGAGGGTTAAATGATTTAATATTATATATAAAGGGTTTAGCAGTACCAGAATTGCCATCTCTGCCAATGGGTTAAAAATGGAAGACGTTATTAGAGGTGGTAGTATTATAGTTTCCTGTTTTGTTGTAAATATTAGGATTTGAAACATTTATGTATTATATTGTTATATACTTGCACTAAATGTTTATTTAAGGAGAAATAGCACACATTTCAATATTTCAAATTTTTAAACATCAGGAGCTCACTATCTCTGGTTAGTTATATTTTCTCTACTAAGTATATTATTTGAGTTACTAATCATGATGTTGACTTTTTGAGAATAGGCAAATTGCCTTGTAGAAAAGGCTTGACTTTTTAATAACTGAAACTGAGAGTTCACCCAGTAGGTGAGAACAGGATGGGTGGAAAGGGAAAGTTTGGAGACAGCGAAGTAGCGTTCCGTTTGCTCCTTGGTAACCTCAGCTCATTTAATGAAGGGGAAGTACAGTCAGATCCCACAAAAGTACGATATTGGATTAATTTCTATAAAGTATTCAGCAAGGAATTATTCTTACATACTATTGAACAGATAAATTCACAATTAACCCTCACAATTCTTGACTTTTACAGCAACAATCCCATGCTTGTTGCTTTTACAGAAGGCTAGAGGAAGCTCTTTCCGGAAATTCACTGTAGGCTGTGTGGATTTCTGCCTTCTGCTCTGAGACAGAGCTCATGTGTCATCCTGTGATAGGGTGAAGCTGGGTGGAGATCAGAAGAAGATAAACTTACTGAAGGACAAAATTTTTCATCGAGACTAAAAGGTAAGATTGTGAGATTTTTTAAGTTTCGAAGAAATGTGATTTTTTGGGAAAGATGCATGGGGAACATGGAAAGACAGAAACACCTATAAGCTTTAGGGTGAGTCTAGGTCCTAGGCCTTGTGAAAAATTGTAGTGACTTTAATTTAGCATTCAACAGCAGCCCTGGTGACCTGGTCACTTTGTCTTCCTGGGGCTTTCTGCTCCTGTCCTTGTAGCTCCTCTGAGAGAATGCTATGTGTGCACTGCCCCATGGTGGGGGGCTTTTAAAGGGGAAGAACAGAGGGAAGCAAGTAACTTTTGTAGCACGGACAGCAATATTCAAATAAGATTTTACATTATGCTTCACCATTTTGGAAGAGCAAAGCTGAAAAAAAAAAACCCACTCTGATAGCATAGAACAAATTTAAAGGTAAAATTGTGTGGTGAAATCAAGTCCTGATCAATGCCAACTCTTGAAGAGACTGAAAATAACAAGGTTAGCAGGAAGATAAGGTTGATGATATAGCAAAAGAAAAGTTGAAAAGGCAAGGGTGGAAAGCATTACGAACAATATCTGAAGGAAAGAAACAGCTAGATGCCATAAAGGGATGGGACTGGCTTGGCCTGTCCTATCACACTGAGCAAACTGGCATCAAGAAGACGCCACATAGGCAGGTGAACTTTCTTATGTCCGGCTTCTTCATGGCTGTGTTTCAGACCAGTCTGTCCTTGTCGGATTAAATGGCAACAGTTAATACAACATCAGGAACGACATTTTCAAGGGACCGTTATCCAAAGAAGGAGGCTGTGAATAAGACACTTAGAACATCACAGATTATCCAGAGCAGTTACCGTATCGTTCAGAGATAACTGCTAACTGTCAGTTGAGGTTAAAATACATGCAATGAGGCAACTGTGTTACTGAAAAAAGAAGTGAAATACCATTCAAGGAGACGTCAGAATGAAACCTGAATTTGATTTGAGCTAAGCCAAAGAGACAGGACAAAGCTGTGCCACGGAAAATATTAGATAAACTTTGTGACAATTTCTTCTGACTTTCTATTGGTGTCATCTAGAAACAAGCTCAGTGTATTGGACATTTAATCTGACACAAAAATCTGTAGGAAAAAGATAACAGAGTTTTTCTTATGAGAAAAACAGGAAGCCAAGAGAAGCAAGAAGCTTTTGTGGCAGAGACAAAAATATTCAAGTACGATTTTACATCAGTTTTTTCTACTCTGAAAGATAGGTAAGGACAAACTCAAAGGTAAAATTGAATGGAAAAAAATCAAGTTCTTATCAATGCCGAAGGCCAAGGGGTCGAGAAAACTGGAATAACTACCACAGACATATGGTTGCAAATGAAGCAAGACTGGGAAGAAAAGGCATAGAAGAGTTATGGGCAAGGTCCGAGGGAAAGGAGGAGCCAGATGTCATTAACTTTAATAAATGCTCAAGTGTCGTCAGCACGTCAAATAAATTGCTAAATTTTTAAAACAGAAATACAGCAAACTTAAAAAATAAGTCTTTCTTTCCAATTTGGACAGCTGCTACTATAGTTATGAGAAAACCGACTATTACTTAGTTTTATATATTGCCATTGAAAATATTTTTCTTAAAAAAACTTTCTAACGCTGACCGACAAATATCTTAGGTGCAGCTTTTTTTTTTTATGATAAAAGCCATATTGCATGTGCACAAACCACTTTCTAATGTTCTTTAACCTTATGCCATTTAGACTCGCCTCTCCAGAGAAATGTATTTCAGTAAGTGGCCCATTAACATTACATAGAGGAAGAGCCTCATTTTTTTCCATATCCACTGAACCTCCTGTTAGACATCCCTGGAGTTTGTACTGATAGAACAACCATGAAGCTCTTCAGCAAATGGTAATTTCAAATCAGTGACAGTTTCAATGCTCAATCATCCAACCCAAGCTCACAAAAGACATTGTTTACACAGCGGTAATCGACAGAGTAAATTCAGAATATCCTAGAATAAATTATGATAAATTTCCTGCTTTACGATGATAACTTAATGGATCAGACACAGACAATCGCCTACAAAGAGGATGAATTGATGAGCATTCTTTTCAGTGAGCAGTTGTGATAGAACTTTTGGCAGTTGTAAAATTCAAATTGGATATTTTTGACCAGTTTTCTTTTAATTCAGAGCTTATGTTTTAAAAGTAAATAATAATCGTGGCATTTCGTCAGTCCAGGAATAAACTCTTTACAAGAGAGTAGCAAGGTCTTGCTGGAAAGACGATGCCTCTCTTGATGTTCTTCCTTCCAACGGAGTGACATGCTGATTTCCAGAAACAAAATCCTGAAGAGTGTGCCAGATAAGCAATTTCTAGGGTCATTTTTCTCTCTGGTTAGAATGACTGGCTGACATCCCTGCAAATCTATCAAAGCAATTTTTTTGTGTGTCCTCTTTCTTGGGATCTCATTTCCACATGTGAGACTGAGTGGTCTGTATGGAATCCATCGTTCACCCTTGACTGCAAAATCTGTCCCAGCAGCCTCTAGTGAACAAAATAGGAGCCTAACAGATCTAGTTCATTTCCGTTTCCATTTGTCTCTGACCCTTGTCAATTCCTGTCACTTCAGCTTAGCAACTTCATTTTCCCTCTCGTGCCTTTATTCATTCGACCATAAATTACATTTCTCAAAGTGTACATTTTCCACAACTGAGTTTTTTTTTTTAAAGATTGAGATGATGGAGTAGTGCTTTTCTTATTTTCAGTTCTTAGTACTCCAAATCCTGGTTGTTGGAACAGAAACTGAAGGTGATGAAATCAATATTAATGAAACATATCTGCTGTAATAACACATACATTCATCCAGTTTGGGAATTACTGCCCTTGCTACTTTTTCCCAGAGCTCCGTGCGTGTGAGATGTTCTCTCTCTCTGTCTCTGTGTGTGTGTGTTACTGGGGCAGCAGTTTAACATCTTGTTTTTTCTAAATTAATTAATTTATTTTTAATTTCAAAATATTAAAGAGGTACAAATTTTTTACACGAATATCTTGTATGATGCTTAAGTTGGAGCTTTTAATGTGCCCCTCACCAGAATACTATGAGTTTTTACCCCTGACCCCCTCCCACCCTTCTTTCTTCTTGGTTTCCAATGATCTTTATGTCTCTTTGTGGCTGTGTGAGCCCATGGTTTAGCTTCAAATTATTAAAAAGTACATGTAGTGTTTTTTCTTCCATCCTGAGATACTTCACTTAGAATAATGCTCTTCAGTTCCATCCAAGTTGCTGCAAAATACATTAATTCGTTCTTTTTTTAGCTGAGTAGTACTCCATGGTGTATATATACCACATTTTCATAATCCACTCATGAATACTGATGGGCACTTAAGCTGATTCCACACCTTTGCAATTGTGAATTGTGCTGTGATAAACATTCAAGTGCAGGTGTCTTTTTGATAAAATGATTCATTTTCCTTTGGATAGATACCAGTAGTGGGCTTGCTGAATGGAACCATAAATCTGCATTTATTTCTTTGAGGCTTCGTAGAATGGGTTAGGGAGGATTCCTTCCTTCCTAATGTTATGAAATAATTTCTGTAGGATAGGTACCTTTGTAGGTCTGGCAGAATTTGACTGTGACTTCATCTAGTCTGGGGCTTTTATTTGTTGGGATATTTTTTATTACCACTTTAATTTCATTGCTCATTATTGGTCTGTTCAGAATTTCTGTTTCTTCCTGATTCAGGTTTGGGAGGTTGTATGTTTCCAGGAATTATCTATTTTCTCTACATTGTCTAGTTTTTGTGTGTAGAAGTTTTAATTGTATTCGTAGATGATATTTTGTATTTCTGCAGTAATCAATTGTAATGTCTCCTTTTTCATTTCTGACAGAGCTTATTTGAGTCCTTTATCTTCTATTTCTGGTTGATCTGGCTTGTGGTCTATTGATTTTTTTTTGTCTTTTCAGAGAACCAACCGTTTGTTTCATTGATCCTTTGTATTATTTTTTAGTTTTCCATTTCATTTAGCCTTGATATTTCTTTTCTTCTACTGGCTTTGAGTTTGGTTTTTTCTTTTTCTAGTTCCTGGAGATATGGCATTAGGTTGTTAATTTGTGATTTTTCTGTCCTTTTGATGTAGGTATTTAAGGCTAAGAAGTTGACCCTTGGGACTGCTTTTGCTGCACCCCATAGATTTTGGTAGCTTGTGTCCCCTTTGTTGTTCAGTTTGATGAATCTTTTGATTTTCATCTTAATTTCATCATTGACCTAAGAATTGTTTGGCAGCAGGTTGTTTCATTGCTATGATTTTGTGTAGAATTTCATGTTTCCCTTGGAATTGAATAAAACCAGAAATCAATTCCAGCAAAATTTTTCTATGGTTCAAGATATTCTCTCTTATTCTGTAAAACAGTATGGTGCTACATTCAGGTCTGACAAGCCCACTTGCCACATTAATGATATTTTATTTATTTAAAAACTGACAGTAAGGAAAAATTTTCAGGGTAAAAAAATCACTGCTTAGCAACTGAATAAATGTATTAATAATTATCATATTAAGAGTTACTAATGAAGTCAATTAAGATTATATTTCACATTTATATGAAAAGGTACAACTTCTAATTGATGAAAAAATCTTATTGCTAAAATGGAAACTTCTTTCTTGAATACAGTATAAAATATGTTCCAACTCATGGGATTGGAAAATTTATTCAATGCAAAGTAGTTTATATAGAAAGCTTCAATTGCAGTAGAAATTTGATAAATATTTGTTGACTTTTGTCCAATCTCTTGAAATAGTTATTAAAGCTCCACAAAGTTGATCAATTTCTATCTGTACATAAAGCATCCATAATTTTATTTTCCTTCTCAGCATTAATGAAATCCCTGTATGTGTCAGCTACAACGTTGGGCACTGGAATGTAAAAGCGCTCACTGCCTAATAAGAGCAACACGTGAATTACCATCGTCAGGGCCCCATTCGCATGGCCGTTCCATGGTAATGGCCCATTGGAATCTCCCAGGAATGTGCAAAAGAGACTGGCTGATTTTGCTCACAGAAACACAGAGAATTTTATTGCTATCAAGACACATGGCTGGACACTATAAAATTTAGGCATAGACTTTTCCACCTGGTTCTGTCCCTTTCTACAATTAGGATAACCAAAGTCGTAAAGAAGCATGCAGCCTTCCATAGTCATTTTTATCCCTCATGGTGATATATTTGGCTTAGAAAGTCTCCTTCTAGGAGATTTGCAGTGAACTGAACGTTTGCGTCCCCCCAGACGATGTACGCGTTCAAATCCTACCCCTCAATGTGATGGTATTAAGAGGTGGGGCCTTTGGGAGGTAATTAGGTCACGAGAGCAAATCCCTCATGAGTGGAATTAGTGCCCTAATAAAAGGGACCCCTGAGAGCTCTCTCACTCTCTCTCTACTGTGTGAGGATACAATAAGAAATCAGCCATTCACAGCCCAGAGGGCCCTCGCCCAGACCCGACCACCCCAGCACCCTGATCTCAGACTTCCAGCCTCCTGCACTGCGAGAAATACATTTCTGCTGTTTAACCCCGGTAGTTACGGTGGCTAGCTATAGGAGCCTGAACTAAGACAGAGCTGGTTCTCTGTATGGATTTTCAAGGCTAAAATACTGATGCTGAGAAAATCGATGAAAGGAAAATACGCTTCTGTATGATTTGGGGGGTGGGGACAGAGGGGTGTCATTTATAAATCAGTGACTGCAGGGCTCCGTGTGTGCTGGGGTGGGCGGCACACATAAAGAAAGCTTGGAAAAGAGTTGTTTCATTACTAAGTAAAACTGAGAAAATAAAGTTTTTAGGTATAATTATGAAGCTTAATTATTACCAGAAAATCCTAGTGCAGTATCTTATTCAGGCCTCTAGGAACATATTTGTTCATATATTTGTTCTTTTCCCCTTTTTTCATGAAGAATTAGCATTGGTCAAAATTTCTTTTACTTTCATCATTTAGTAACATTATTTCATTTTTCTGCTAGTATTTTCACACATTTATAAAAAGATGAGTTCATCTCATTGTCATATATTCCCCAATACATTGGTGACATGTACATTCACGGGCAAAGGAGCAATGACTCAGACCTGATTTTGTGAATAATTGATAATTTAGGAAGCTCGTAAGCCCTCAAGGACATGTCCTCCATGTAAAAATACAAAATGACAAAATGCATGGCTTTCGTGACTGCAAGTTGGTCTCAGGAAAATAAATACCATATTTTATGTTTTTAAAGGCTCAGATTCTTATGTGGCATAATTTAGAGAGAAAAGTCAAGAGACAGAATTTACTCATTCATAAAGAGTTAACATTATTCATATATACGCATTTATGTGTATGTATCCTAAACTTCCCTGTTGCTATTTTTTTCCATTCCACAGATCTCTTTACACTAAGAAAAGTAAAAAATAAATGGAGAAAGCACATACGTGAGGGAGAACTTTACAAGGAGATAAGTCTTCCACTGTTGAAACCCTGCCAAGGCCAACTGTGCAGTGTATTTTCAAAGAAGGAGTGGTTATCACTCGCATACACCGCTCCAGCTCGCCTCATACCAGATAAAATTAATGGCTAGAAACTTCAACTTAACTTTAAAACAAAACTTTAAATACTAAAACCTGATCTTTATCAGGCCATTATAGGAGAAAATGACATCTCTATGCCAACTGCAGATATCTATTCATAAAAGGAAGGAGTTGTACTTTGACAATCATATTGCAGGCTAATAAAACACCAATCTGGACCACTCCTTGGATGCTGCAGTCTACAGTATTGCATCATGCCCTTGACGTGGAAAGGATGAAAAATACGTGACTATTCAGACATGTGCTGAACTGGATCATTAGGACTAGTTACGTTGGTGTGTATCTCCAGTAACTTTGCACTAGAGTCTTTCATTGTACTGTTTAGTTAAATCTCTTCTATTAATTTCTTATGTCAGTGAACTCAACATTTGTGGGGGGTGGGTGGGAGATGAATTAGTTTATACAATGACACAGTAAACTATTTAATTTCCAAAACTTGAATCTAATTGTAAAATGGAAAAAGCCTTGGAAACAAAATGTGCTATCCAAACTAAATAGGTTGCTTTATATGGGGTAAATTTAAAAAGTGAGAAAAAAAATCAGTGGCAATATTTTAAGTAAATATCAGTGGAATAATAAGCTTAACAGATAATATTCTTGCTTCATCAGGGATTATACATTCTAAATATTTATACTGATGCAAACAAATAATAAAATTAATTTCAAATGCAAATGCGTGTCACGATATATACGCAAGTCACTATCTTCATCAATATTACTCTTTACTATGTAAATTGTTGGCGTTTTCATTGACAGGTCAGTTTATACAATGACACTAGATTGACTTCAAGAAAAAGAGACTAAGAGACTCTTGGACTGAGCAGAGTTGTAATTATCTTTTCCTTTTCAAAGAGTCTGTTCCAGCCCGCAGGACTGCCGACATGTTCAAAAACGAGTGCATTACAAAGTTAGACACTAGGTGGCAATAGAAACCCCCGTTGCCGCCTTTGTCTGCTACTCTTAAATTTGAAATCTAGTCCATCTCTGATTGACTTTTGAGTCTCACATCAAATTAAAAACAGAAAAACAACAACATTTCTATTATTCCTCTCTCCCCACGGCAGGCCCTTTCCTTTTGATGACGAATTATATTTCAGGTGAACCAGAATGTTCATGTGTGTGCATGACACGGGATTTGGAAAGTGAGTTCAGTGCATTTATTACATTTGTCGTCTGGGTATTTAGCTACGAAAAAGCATGAAGACGGCACATTGGTTTATAAATGCTAAAAGATGTATTGACATTTTATTGTACCAACATAAGATGTATACTGTAATCCATGCATCTGAGTATGAGACATAACATTCAATTTATAAACTGTCTCAGTGTGGATGATTTGGATGCCCTTTCCCCATTGCATTTCTAATCCAGTGAAGATTTTCCCCTGAAGGGAATAACAAGCAGTGAGCTTGTTGCCAATAAAGATGTGCTTTTCTTAGGCTATAATAACTGGGAGGAAGAGAAGTGTTCTGAGATGGAGCACAAATTTAGTATAACACTATTCCTTAGTAATATTCATAAAACTTCTGTCAGAATGTGTGCCAATTCTCATGTAAAATGCCACTGAGGATTTCAGGGGGGAGGAAGGACAGAGTGAGTGAAGAGTGAGGCGCAAATGGAAAGGCTTCTTTGCTTTGTGGCCAGGTCTAGCTCATCCCCAGCACTTCACCTGCGCTGCGCCCACCGGCCTGACCGGCTCCCTCGCTGGGTTCAGTTCCACGTGCTGAACCCCAGGTCTGGGTCTGTGTGGTTTCCACCCTTGGTTACTTTCAAATTCGCTTCCTTTATTCTTTACCTCACAGCAGTTGAGGTAAGTTGCATTTGGAAGGAAGTTTTTCTAGTGAAGTGATTACAGGTTTTTGCTTTTTTTTTTTTAAAGTTAGGTACATGGTTGTTTTCATGATTATTTGCTGTCAGTATTAATTGATGATACTCTGGAGACTGAGTCATTTTGAAAATATACGTTTCACTTTATCAAATTAAAAACTCATTCCAGATTAAAGGAGTCTAAAGATCTAAAGAGACAACTAAATACAATGTATAATTCTTGATTGGATCCTGAATCAAAACCAATAAAGCATCAACGAAGGGTTATCTGTTAAATAGTAAATTTCTTGGGTATGTTATGATGTTATGGTTTTGTAGGAGAATGTACTTGATCTTAGGTGATTTATGCTAAAGCATTTGGGGTTAAAGTGTTGACTACAACTAACTTTCAAATGGATCAGCATAAAAAAGGATATACAGAGAGATGAAGAAAGGGAAAGCAAATGAAGCAAGGTACTAAATAGGGTAACTCTGAGACATGTTGGCGTTCACTGTCTTATTCTTTCAGCATGTCTGTAGTTTTGATAGTTTTCGAAATAAAAAATGGGGAGAAAAATTGAACGACTTCAACTCCGGAAATACACGATAGAAAATAAATCATATTATTTTTCTTTTCTACTTGCCCAGAATGAATCTACCATTTTCTTTGGATGAACTGTAATATTCCAAGGTTAATATTTACTCAATTTTTTGTGACTGACAAAGATTTTTGTCTTATGGATAAGATAACAGTGGTAGTTGTTTCTTGAATAGATTGTAGGAATGAACGAGGGAAATCCCCGTAATTTTTACAAGAAAACCTACCTCTTCCACCGCAACCCCACGGTCCCAGGCTGCAGCACTGGGTATTTGATACACAAGATGCCATCGGAGGCCGAGTCATCCCTGCTGCAAATCCAAACTGTGGTTCGAGAAAAGAATTTCTAATCCAAATCAGAGCTTGAGTCTCCAAAGTGATGTCGTTTCTATAGTCTTATCAGTTTAAAGTTTCCTCACCGTATGTAAGGTTATAACAATTTAAATGTCGATAAACAATTTGAAAGAAAAAGCATTTGGAAATATGGAATATGGAATATCGATGACCATGTTTTGCCACTGAAAATTTAAACTGGCTCCTGGGAGATCATGTAAATGAAGTAAGTTGTTAACTTCGTTACGTTTTTATTCAGCAAAATGGCCATTGAATGCTGTTTGTTTATAGTACCCTGCCTTGTTCAAGAGAACTTGGACAAGTTAACATTGGGGCAGTGTTGGGCACCGAAATCCGTGTATCAGGATTTTAACATATAAATAGAAATTCGGGTTTAGGATCTATGACATACCTTCTGAAAGGAATCATAGAAATAAAACATATATTTTAAGTTCCCTTTGCTGAAATAGTGGGCTTTGAACCCTATGCTTAAAAATAATATATTTTATTTATATATAGTATATTTTTATATATAATACATTTAATATTATATATTTATATAATTCCTAAATAATTAACATATTTAAATTAATATGATATATTAATATATTTTCATTACTCATTTGCTTATCATATATCTACAATGTAGTAATTTTTTAATTAAATGGGCTTATAAACATATCTACATTTAGAGCCAGTTAAAGAATACAGGACTTTATTTCAGATAAAATAATAATTTTTCCAGAGTGAACTTACAAAGCTGCCATTCTCTGGTATTTGTGCATGCATTTTCTTTTCATAACATTTATTATTTTTTAATTATGTTTCTTAAAAATTGGAGATAGCCCTCCTTTTTCGGAGCACTGCCCCGTCATTGCGTTTCTCGTAGCTCTAAATCACGTTCTGAATGTGGATAGAGTGTGTCTACCTCGTTGTAGTTAGATCTATCTGAGGAAAACTTTCTTAGGTGCTGAACACGTATGTCTGTTTTACATACCATATACAGATTTTCATGTTACATAGGGCACACGTGATAAAGTGAAAAGGTGAACAAAACCTTACAACTTTAAATATTTTTAAAAACAAGCTTTCAGTCATATTTAAAAGCTGGCATAAAAGTTATTGAGTAAAAAAATCCTCCGCATTTACAGCGCACAGTGTATATCGTATATCACAGTGCTTCTCCTTTCAGGCAGTTCCAGGGAGCATGAGCGAGGCGAGAAAGGGGGAAAGACCACAGTACCTGGAAGAGCCCCATGTATGGGTGGCTGTTTGTAAGCAGAGAGGCGGCTGCAATTCATGCCTTCCTAACGAAAAGAGAAATCTGGAATTCCAAGGGAGAGAAGCCTGATTTTTCAATCTTCTCAATCTGGAAATGACACTTCAGAAGAGGTACAGTGGGGTGTGTGTGTGTGTGTGTGTGTGAGTGTGTGTGTGTGTGTGTCCCTCCAATTTTAAGCTGGCTGTGCTGTCTTCAGTGGTCAAAAAATTCCGCCCGTCCCCAGCCCTCGCCATTCCCATGGCGCAGTTGCAGAGTCGGGAGGGAGGCCGGGCCTCCTGACCACGCGCGGGACATGGGGACGATGGGCAGCACATCCCTGTCCTCTTGTTGCTCTCTGTTTGGGGCTGGCTGAGCCGCGTTATTCTTAGAGACTTTGTGCAGAAGACCATCAACTTTAGGAGAGTCAGGAGACCCAGACTTCGATCTGTCCCCTGTCTTGGTCACATGGAATTTGCTTTCTGAACTTCAGAGCCCGAGTTCAATAGATTCCTTGGAGTCGTGCACGTAAGGCTGGATTCTGATGGAAGCCATTGCAGTTTTCCTTTGCGGAGCCTTAGCCCGGGGATCTCCATACGGTCCACTCTCCCTTTTCATCCGCATTTTTCGTACTTACAGAGCAAAGCAAACTTTCCAATGCTGACAGCAAAAACAAAAATAGAAAGACTTCGAAAACAGAGTTTGACTTGCTTATAAAAAGCCTGAACTCTTTGAAACCGTGCATTTTAAATTGCTCATCAGGCCGAAAGTGATTACAGATAAGGAAACCGGGAGGGGAAATTGGAGCCTGAGGTAGGGTTTTGGGGGTGTGGTTTGGGGGTGGCAGTGCCCGCTTCAGCATTTCATTTTCTCCTTCAGCGCTTGTCTGGCTCCCAGGCTCGCACCTTCTGCCGGTCAGTATTTATTGTGCATTTACTATGTGCGCCTTTATATGACATGCTGGGCAGAAGTTTTGTCAGGCAGCAACGTGACCTTTCCTTAATCCTCCACATTACCAAAGTTTTCCATATTAAATGGCTCTCGTGTATTCCTCCACAAGGAAAAAAATATTTTGATAAACACTTCCATCTTCCTTAGAGCTGCAGTTCCAGAAACCAAAGGAATGGCCTAATGGTAGAAATACAAGACATCATGATGTCAAGAGTGATAACTATTTTTAGCCATATCAAACTTTAGCCTATTGGATTGAAATACACAGAAAAGTTTCTGTCAAGTCCCTTCACCTTTTGGTTTGGATGAAGGAAAGTGAAAATCCTTAAGCGGTCAGAGATCACTGGGCGCCACGTGTCTAATCATTTCTTGGTTAGACTGTCCTCTTCTAGCATCGTCATCAGTTGGACAGAAAGGTAAGTTTCTTTTTAAATTAATATGCCCTTAAATTAATAAAATCAATTAAATCAACCTTCATGCTAGCACCTCCCCAACTCATTGAGGTGAAAAGCTACCCCAAAGTCCTGATGCTCTTTGTAGAACACCAGAAAATAAGTACATCATGCAACGTAGGAATTTTTTTTATCCTAGCACAAATCTGACTGGATATGAAGAATCCACTTACAGCCTTGAACTTATAGGACCATGGTAGCAAGGATTCTTACGCTAAGTTTTTAAGTTAATGTTTTTGGGCTGGTTATTTATTTTGTCCTTTGTTAGTTGCTAACAGACAGATAGTTGTACGTTTAGGAAAAATTTATGCGAGTGAAATTACAAATTGAAAACACATTATCCACGGACAATACGTCTTTCCTGGCAAATGGAAAAAGACAGCAGTTATTTTATCAGTCGGAGAGCTGTGTCACCCTTGGGATGGCAGTGTCCCGTGGCCGTTTCTTGAGAATAACTCACCTGCCCGGCTGTTAGACTGCGGAAGAGAAACAGCTGTGAGCACAGCAGAGGCGACAGCTCTGTGCTGCTCCCGAACACATCTCGATCTGTGGTTTTCTTCACAGTCATTATTTTGAGTATTTGCTTTTTTTTTCTTTTGCAGTGGAAGAAATCGGTAATTCCTTTTGCCATCACATTTGAATCTTCCTTATTATAGTACTTTAAATATTTTAAATTTTGTTTTAGGGTTTACTTAAAACTCTGATATCCCATGTTAAAGAGATGGAAACTCACATTTGCAAAGGATGAAAAATGAAGTAAAATGAAAAACAATGGACCTCAGATGCGTATTTGGCAAAGTTTTATTATAATTTGAATTACTTTAGATTCCATTCTCTTATTCTTTTTGCGTTTATTTGGCATTTCTTTTTGTATAATTGCTCTTTTCCCAATTTTGTGCCAGTAAATCATCACTCCTTTCCAGAAGCCAGCAGTGATCACAGGCTGGTGCAGTTCTGAAGAGCTGCAGCGTGGGATACTCTAATTATCTGACCTTAAGTTCCTGTTCTTTCAACTCATCACCAATGGTCATTTTTGTCTTTGTAAAGGGAGAAATGAGTGTTTCAGCAAAACTGAATAAAAACCCAGACATTTTCAGTGGATGGTCAAGCTCAATTTCTAGCTTTCGCCTCTCATTCAGGAAATATTGAGTGCAGAGAGGGACCATTTTGGGCTTCAGACTAACGCAGAAACTCCACAGCGCCTATTTGCAGAAGTTCTATTGAAAGCTATAGCTGGGCTGCTGCCAGAGTAATGAGCTCTGATCAAAAAGGATTCAAGAAGGTTTGAAAAATGAGCTTTACTTTAAAAGACAATAAAAGTAGGATAGATGGAGGTTGCAGGGGGAGGGAGGAAATGGGCAAGAAAAGAAAATATTTCAACTTTTATGCCTTTTATGCTCCGCCTTACCTTATTAATCATTGTATCAGTATTTGAAAGTGAGAGAAAGCTATCAGTCAGATTTTTGCCGTATTTTCTCCTTTTATAATTTATTAGCAACCTTCTGTTGTTACACATTAGAAACATTTACAATAGAAAAAATTGTAAAAAAATGTAGTTTTAAGTAAAAGTGGAATAAAAGATGAAACAAAAGAGCAGAATCTAATATGCATCTGATTGAACACAGATTTCTTTCTCACGTGCTTTTCATGCTATCATTTTTTTGTTCACTTTATTTATTTTTTTTTACAGTGTCTTAATTTTATGAGGGCTCTGTCCTTTAACCCTGCCTTTCCAGTTTATCCTGTTCCACACTGATGACATTCAGTTAAAATCAGTTGAAAATGACTTTTCTGGGCTTTGAATTTTAGCGTTGCAGAGAGAGAGGAGCAGCAAACTTTGTTCATTAACAGAATTCTAATTTATTCATCTTTATGGCAAAGAAAAGCAGTTGTTTTGTTTGTCTTTGTATCCTTCCAAGAGAACTTCCTTCCCTGTAATCGAGAGCGCTGCTTATGTTTGGGGTTCAGAGATGCCTGAAGGAACTGTGGTATCTTAACCATCCTTGGGCCGGCCTTCCGATGGGCTCATTTCCATAACATGCAACGGGAGAGAGGTACTTTTGAAAAATAATCGCAACGAGTGTTCAAATATTTGTTTTCATGGTGGCTGGAGAGCTTTGCATCCCTGGCATCTCAGACTGCTCTAATGCTTGAGGAGTAGGCCTGCTCTTGTGGTCGTTTTCACTTCTAAGATCTTAGCTTTTACCATTGGGTGAAATATCAAGAGAGTTTAAAAACAAACGAGTTTTACAAAAAGTTTATACCATCTAAAATAAGAATAGAGAAAAGAAACAAAATGATTGCCCCCAAAAGAGACTCTTAACAGAAATGATGACTCAGATTTATTTTGATGTAGATTCACTGTAAAATAAAAGAGATTAAAAGAAAGTTTTGGTGCCAAGAAAGCATGACGTGTCATTCAGATCATGACTTTATTTTCATGGCTGTAATTTACAGCTGCATTTATGGTCAAATAAGGCAGATGGTGCCTCAGTTTGTTGTCAGAAACAATCAACAAAATAAGTTAAAAATATATTATTTAACCGTTAATGGACAAATATACCCACTGGCCCAGAGAAGAGAGGTCACTGAAGTTAAGAAATAAGCTTGTTGGATTTTAATCAAGTGAACTTTCCAGGTATCACTTTGAATACAGGGACTATGAATTTTGATCTAAGCAAAACATATTTGTCTGAGTTTTGCATTATCGTTCATTTTCCACTGGACTAAGAGGACATACAATGTTACAATGTTAGCATACATAGCTCAAACCATGAGGAATTTTACCTAGTCTTTACAAGCACAGACTGATTGACATTTAGCTAATAATTTAGTAGTAATTTTCCAGTGTCCTTACAGAAAATAATATTTCATTTCCTTCCCTGTGAAATACTTATCAATCTAGGCATTCCCTGGAGATATTAAACTATCAATAAGACCTTCAGTGAATGTTTGGAAAACTTGTGTTGAAGATCTCAGGTACATATGATACTTTCAATTACTGTTAGTGTTTTTTCTTTTTGGTTTACAAAATATGCATCTATAGCATGCTTCTCTGGTACAGATGCTTCTGAAATAGCACGTTAGCAGCCGATGAGACTTTCCAACATATGTTAAATGAATCACCCTAAGTGGCAGTATTTGTCAACCTGAAATATAAACTCAATTTCTGCCTTAAACAATAGATTAACTAGCATGAGAATATCAGAACACCATGGGAACCATTTTCTGAGGAGCAATGTGGTCAGATGAAGCCAATCTGTTTTTGATATTTGTCGTTGGGACGTCCCCTAAAATGTGATTTGCTAAAGAGCTCTGTGGATGAGTGGCATAAACTTACTTATTTCACTTAACATGCAAAATCAAAACCAGTAACACAGAAGATATAGGAAGAAGAATGGTTAAAAGAAAGCAATTCCTCACTCAAATCTATTAACAATATTTTAACGTTCAAATCTTAAAATGCCACTATAAATGGATACATAAAACTTGTCAGTTCCTAGTCATTTCGGAAAATAAATGCCATATTGAACTGAATTCATAATTATCCAATAAATGTATGTGCAGGAAGGGAATAATCAATTGATGATATTTTAATGCTTTAATCAGTGAAAAACTGTACACTACTTACTGCTTTGTTTGTAACTTAAAAAATGACCAAGGTTAGCAGGGAGACTCTTTAAAGGAAAATGCTAAAAATAATCCTTAAAAACACAGGGTAAAAGCTGACATCTCAGATTCAAAAGAAAGTTACATTTGGCAAGAGCTTTACTCTCATGATGTGTTAGTTATGCTTAACTCTGGGTTTTTTTTTTCTTTTTTTTTAACAAATGGCTAAACCTGGACCCTGCGCTGCTTGGGCCAAGACATCATCTTTTATGACACATTTCTACACAAACATACTCCCACCGAGGTCATCACTCACCTTCTTAAACACCAGGGGAGCACACGCCAACATTTTAATTTACAGAGCAAATTTATACGCGGACTAAAAGATACTGTACTTCTATTGAGGGCTGCCACGGAGCAACGGGAACATATGGAGCAGCTCAAGGCGGTTTGGAAATTCTTTCATATTCTGCCCGTGCATTTACGCTCACATTCTGACTCCCTCTTAACCTCCTTTCTCTCCGTAATGGTTGTAACCAGCGCTGGCACCGTGCTTGAGAAAGCCCAGGGAGTTTGGTTCAGAAAATACAGTGCTGGGAGCAAAAAGAGGAGAGCTGCACGAGTATGGTATGGACAGATGAGTTAGTCCTACTCAGGGTGCCCTCGCCACGGTCTGGCCTGGCCCACATCCAGACGGACGGCCCCGCGGCGTTAGGGAGAAGACAGCACGTACAGCTGCTAGTTTAAAACGTGTGCTCCATGAAGCAACTTTATGCTACATGGAGTTTTTCCCTTCTAACGTTCCTCTGAAAAATCTCTTTCACCCAGAAATATCTTTGATCCATTTCCCTGATTTTCTGATTTTTTTCTTTCTTGCCTTTTGTTGAATCCTCTGACCACCACATGTAAGGGCATCTTAGTAAGAAAAGGAAGCCCATGTTGAGAAAGAAACAGAGTAGATCACGGAGGACAGCAGAGTCGGAAGCAGAGAAGAAAAGGTTTGTGGAGAAATGAAGAGAGAGTCATGTATCAGAAAAACATCAGTTCACAAGCCAAACGATCAATTGTCCTTCTCCGTTCCCTCTTCTCACCTACCACTCTGTTGTCCAGACTAAATTTAGCATATTTGTGTTTGGATAATTCAAAATCTATCAAAAGCTCCCTGTAAGACAGATGTTCTCCTGCTTCCAGCAGTGGGTCTAGTCACCTGCCTGTGAAAGCTGCATTTTAAGTGTCTCCATGAAAATGCTCTTCTCTGTTTTCTGGATTCCTCTTGATAGTCTGATACTTGTGTTAACTTGTTCTCAACTTTTATGTGCTTCCTCGTTGTGTCTGCTCTTTTTTTTTAAAAAAAAGGCAGAATTTTCTAAACCATGATCTGTTGGACACTAGTAGCCTATGAGATGTTAGTGGATAAAATTTTTAACAAATCCTGTAGTAAAATACATTTGGCACTGTAACACACCCTGTGATCTCCCAGGAAGTACATGGCAATATTAGGGTATCCAGAGTTCTGCAGCAAAGCAACGAATTTAATGTTGTCTAATCTAGAATTTCCCAAACACTTTTGATCTCAGAGGGATTTTAAGAGAACATCTATTCATATTCTGTGGGTTTCCTACTGTCAGAAATGCCACTCTAGATCCTTATGGTTAACAAGTGCGAGTGGGTTCACACTAAGCTTAACACAGAGCATGATAATTATGATAGGAAGATGTCCTTAGAAAGCAAGCGGGCAGGTGGGTAGGTAGGTAGATGGATAGATAAATAGATAGATGCCTAGTACTTTAGAAAAAATTAGCTCATTTAACTCTTGTAACAACCCTATAAAAAGGTACTATTGTTATTTCCATCTTACAGATGAAGAAACTTATTTGCTTGAGACCACACAAGATATTTCACAAGTAGAAATTGCTGTTGTGGGGAACATACAACATAGCTTAGCAGAGCAAGCACCAAGTGCGGCAGCACACATACGTGGTTAAAATTTTAATATGAGGCTCAAACTATGAAAGAGCTTGGACTTTATTTTGTTTCATTTCATTTCATTGTACTTTATTTTAGAGACAAGGTCGCCCTGTGTTGCCCAGGCCGGAGCGTAGTGGCGATTCGCAGGCGTGATCATAGCCCCTACAGCCTGGAACTCCTGGCCTCAGGTGATCCCCTCGCCTCGGCCTCCCAGTTAGCTGGGACTACAGGTGCCAGCCACCACGCCAGGCTAGAAGTTTGGACTTTAAATATGTCTACGGAGAGGAGGAAGTTAGGAGACCAGGTGGCGTACTGCATTTTCGCGTGTGCGTGTGTGAAATCTTTCAAGATGTAAAGCACTTAGCACGTGAGTACTTCATACACAGTAGTCAACGCCATTTCATTGTCATGTCATTACCCGTCCTGGTTTGCCAGGAGATGCCACCCGGGGAAACCCGGGAAGATTTGTAAGCAAGAACGCTTTCTCTTTTTTCCTTCCATTTGAATCTTTCTTATTTCTCTCCCCAGACTTTTCTTCATCGCCTCAAAGATCATTCCTCCATTGACAAAGATCCTTCAGCGGTTCAGATTATTGTCCATAATCAGTCAGCCAGAAAGAGGCAGAGCCAGGATTGTGCACCCAGATACATATGATTAAAAAGCAAACCAAGCAAATCACCTTCCTTCATTCCACTGGCTTTCATTGGTGCTTACAGTTGGAAGCGATAGGACTGTTAATTGGTGGGCTTTCCGTTGGGAGAGAGATTAGAGATGCAGAGTCCACTCTCCTCATTTCCGGGCAAAGGCACAGAATTGAGACAGGTAAAATCTCATAAGGACCAGAAGTCATTTTGCCTTTCCAGGTTCAGGGCAATTCATGTGGCATTGCTGTGAGCTTTGGGTTAATTTATATTAAAATAAATAGTAAAATGTTCCAATTTCATATTATATACCTCATAGAATGTTTACTACATGAATTCGTATATATTTTTAAAAGCCAGAAAAGCCATTAGGTAACTTAAAATTCTGGCCTCCAGTTTTTATAACTTGTCCTTTGGGTACCATGCCTTTGTGCATCCTGCAGAACTCAGAATGCTCTGACGGTCAACAGTTGGGACTGTTTGGATCTGTCTTGACAGTAAGCTGTGGGGCCAGTTTGAACCGTGTTCAAAGTAGACAGATAGCATGATGATTACAGTAATGTGCATAATAAAAGTTCTATAACTAGATAATCTCCTAGCAGACCATCATGTATTTGGCTTGTCAACTGTTTCCACTCATACGACATGACAGATTTCCTTTCTGCCTTTTCTCTCTTTCTTAATTTAAACATCATCTAAATTGAAAGAATGTCTTCTGTGTTTGAAATTTATGAAAAGGCCTAGGAAACCTAGTGAACAAGTTGACTCTATTCCACTGAATGCTTTAGTAAAATATGTTTTCAGCAGAAGAACTGTGCAGGTAAAATGTGAAATCAAAGCTTTGTGTTCCTGACTTTAACTTAGTGATTTGTAGAAATGTCAAATGCGCTAATTACCCACTCAGGTTTCTGTGGAAAGGATGAGTAACATTGTAAGTATATGTGGCTATGGACCCCTTGTTTCTGAGTCTGCAATTCTATTCTGTGATTCTTTGAGTTGCTTGGCTAGGACCTTACTATCATGCAGAATCTCTCTTCTTTCCTCAGCAGGTTATTAATTGTTCTAAGGACATGTGAGAATGAATGCAAATGTACTTGTCACATCTTTTCCTTTAAATATTCTTCAGTGTTTATTATTGGTTACTCCTTTGCTTATGACAGCATTGCCTAGATTCAATACTTCAAGATTTTTAACTTAAAAGAAACCTCTGGATTTAAATCTTAGCTCCAATAATTACGAGCTGTGTTACCTTGCATCAGTTACTTACCCTCTCTGAGACTCGGTATTCTCACTGACAAACAAAGAAGGGTAAGTGAGACCTATTGGATAGAGCTGTGAGGACTGAGTGAGCAACACGTGATTTGGCACAGGGCTCCTCTTGTTATTCTTCCACAAATATTCATTTTCCACCTTAAAGGAGAGAAAGGTGAAAGAATTTAAGCAAAACTCAACTATGCAAAGATTAGAACAAGTATGTCACAAAGGGAGACATCCAAATGGACAATAAACATATGAAGAGCATGCAGCCTCATTAATCATTAGGAAAAGCCACAGTGATACACTACTAAATACCCATTAAAGTGACAGAGATGGAAAAAGACAACTTCAAGTGTTCGTCAACACGGAGAGCAACTTGAGCTCTCATAAACTGCCATGGGGGTGTAACTTGGTATGACAGCTTTGAACACCACTTAGCATTATTTATTAAAGTTGAAGATGGGCATCACTATGACCTCACAATCCTCCCTTTAGATATAGTTGTAACAGAAATACTCAAAAATATGCACCAAAAGACAACCATGATTACATTTGGAACAGTATTAGTTGTTGTAATAGTATGAAACTAGAAATCACCCACATGCTCATCAGCAGTAGAGTAGATATGTTGTGATATATTCATACAACTGAACATTATATAACAGTGAAAAAGATTGAAGATTTGGACATGCAGCAACCCAAACATCACGAGTGTCCTGCTAACAGACATAATGTAATGAAATCAGACATAAATGAGTATATACTGTAGGATTCCATTTGTAAAAACTTCCAAAACAGGCAATTTCTGGTCTTCGAAGTTAAGCTATTAGTTATCTTGTGAGATGAGGCTGGAGCATGGGGTAGAGAGGGTGTCTTCTAGGATGCAGAGAATGAGTTGTTTCTTGATTTGGATGTGATAACTTAGGTCTATTTACATTGTAAAAATTCATTGTGCTGCATGCTTATCATTCGCATTCTTTCTATAGGTGTTATACTTCCATAAAAGAGTTTAATTAAAAAAAACAAAAACCCAAAAACCTAAACCAAGCTAATGACCTTCAAATTCTACTGGGCAGAGTTACTAATGACCCAGTGCACCAGTGATCAGTAGAATATCAATATTGATTTCATGCTCCTCATTGTTTAGGTTCTCAATAAAAGATTACTTTTTCTATTGCTTGTTTAAAAAAACACCTTTTTTGTGATGTTGTATAACTGCATGCATGATAAACTCCTCATACTCCCAAGACCTCTATTTTTTTTCTTTTTTCTGTGATTTCCTTTTGTAAGATTAACCAGTCCTTAGCAAAGTAATTCAGTGACTCTTCTGTGGTAGAATCTGCTGGCACCCAGGAAGAGTTTAGATGTTTTAGAAGCAAAACGTGCTGCACTATGTGATTTACAGGCCCCGATTTTGGAAAGCAGTTTGTTTTATTCTTTATATCATTCTATTATTTATATGTGGCTGCAGAACAAGTGAAACATATAGTCTGGTTATTGTCAGGATATGAAGGAAGCCAAAACAGTGTGGAAATGTAATTTTGTAAATTCTTTCATGTGACAGTTGTAAGCATGATTTTTCAGAGTGTGTATACAGTGTGCTTGGATATCCTGTCTTGGGGAAGAGGTGCTGTCACCTTCGAAAAGGAAGAAGAAATAAAATCGGCTCTGGAATTATGCCAAATTATATTAGGGCGACCTCCTGGTAGTGCCAGTTTATTCAGTTTATAATTTCCAGCGATTCTTAAGACGTCAGGCAAGTTGACCCTGGTGTTCTGAAAGGTAATTCTGCTTACAGCAAAATCCTGATTTTTCCCCCCTCTTTGATTATCAGTTGCATCTTCATCTCACAGTAGGAAAGATGAGTTTTACCAGATCGATTTGCCAGCCCGGCAGCCAATCAAACATATATTGGAGATTGGCATTCTTAATTGACTCACTACGGTAGTTAAATTTTTTGTAGTTAAATTAATTTTTAAATTAAATTTTCATCAGATTTGTGCTTGGTGAATAATTTTTAGCTAATAATATTTAATTGGATTGATAGTCCTTGCCATATTCTAAACAATTATCTTTCCAAAAGTATTTTTTTAGCAAAACAGTCTTCCATGACACAAATCTTCAGACATTTAAAACCAGCCAGGAAAATTAGTTTGCACATTGATTTAAGCCTAAAATCCTGTGCAGGCATAAAAAGACTCAGATTGTGAGAACACTGACGTTGAAAACAAACCACCTCCGCCCCGCCTGGCAGAAGTGCAGGATTCTGTTTTTCTCGGCTGCCAGATGGACCACAACTATGGGCTTAATGTAAACATTCAGTTTCCTTACAAAGATCATTTCATCCTATCGTCAGTGCTCCCAATAGACGCAATGCGGTTCCATTTCATTGTGAATTCTAAATAATGAGCACAGGTAAACCTTTGAGGTTCAGCTTGGCTTGAGCCAGGATACACATGATTAAATGCTTATTCAAAACTCTTTCATCTGGAAGTCTTACAAGAAGGCTTATTTTTGTTTTACTGCCTTTCTTAAAGTGTTTCAGTATTTCCAGTTTGACTTCCATCTCATACCAGAAGGTGAAAAGACATTGGAAATGATTGCTCTTTCAGTGAATTTCAAAAGAAGTTCTGGGTTTGATTTTGAGTAAACATTTGGCTTTGTTTTCAATTTTCTGACCTGGATGGTTCAGCCTTTTGAGGTATCTTTATAATAGTTATAATTTTATCATTCTGATGGTGACTACATGTGCAAAATAAATTTGAGAATTGAGCCAATTATCCACATTGTTCAAGCTGGAATGTCATTTTGTCTTAATTATATGGATATTTCATAAAATAGAGCATTTTGAGAGGACATTTCTCTTAGTAATTGCTTTAATTCTTCACTTTGAAAACTTTCATTGCTGATAAAATTATTTAATACAATTTTAATTACATTTTGTCATATATGGACTAAAAATACAATGTATAAAGGGCTTAGAAAATATCAAATAATAAACCATTCTTCTATTTTAATATATTCCCCCTCAGATATCATTAAAATGTTGGCAAAGGTAAGTTATCTTTAATTCGTTTCTTTCTTTTAGGTGGATTGATCTCATATAGCATCTTTTACATAAAGTAAGAACATTCTAAGACATGATCTACATGCTGTGAATAAAATGATATATTGTAGCAAAATGGTATCCCAGCTAATCAATTGCCTAGCAATAGATGAAAGTGAAGTAGGTAATTTCTTACATGAAGTTTCAGAAAGTTCTCACCAGCAAGAAATTTCAACCTTTACTATTAATTTGGAATTATTGATTATTAAGGAATCACCCCTTAACTCTTAGAAGTGGTGACACATTAAAACATAGACTCATAAAATATTTAAACTAGATATGACCTTAACCACTTCATCAGCGAGTGACACTAATCATGAATGGGCCTGTCAGACGTTTTCCTAGGTGGTTGTGAGCAGCTCGCAGTAGAAAGACTCGCAAGGCATATGTTTTGACGGTTGGAGCTCTGCTCTGGGTAGTGTGCTGCGCAGAAGCAGGGGACAAAACGAGGGTGCCACACACTGGGGGAAGCGTGACCAAAAATAAAGAGGGCGGGAAGCAGCGTGTGCCAGAGTCGCCTACTTCTTAGCTGACTTCGCCTCAAAGAATGGAAACTCGACCTTACTTTAAGAAGTTCAATCACCCAAAATAAAGCTATCCCAATGAAAATTGCCCCCATGTGCCTCTTTTGTATGTTTATATGTTGTTATAATGTGTGTATTGATTATGCTACCTGGATGATTTTTGGAGTATTACATAACCTTTATCAATACTTGTTTATCAATATCTTTAATCAATACTTTCCCTTAAAAGGACAGGAAATATGATTCATTTTATGTTTAATTTCTTCCAATCAGCCTTAACATGCTCTTATTTAAGGGGAACTTTTCCCCCATCTGGTTATTTCATTAGGTTTCTTCTAAATAAGGTTTTCAATTATTTTCTTGTCTTCGAAGTCTTACAAAGCTTTTGAATTTCAGGCATGCTAAGCAACCCTTTGTTAATATTGTAATTGTCCATAATTTCTCCCATTTGGCATTCAGAACTCTGATGTTTCAGTATTTCTCGACACTGCCTTCAACTCTATGCAATTTTGGCTGTAAAAATATGCAAAATGATAGAACTTCATTTCTAAAAAAATGAAAATTACAAGATGCTAATAAAAGATTATTTCAAGGACAAATAGTTAAGAGAAATATTTTGAGGAGTAATCTGAAGAGAAGATAAAGACTACATGTTTGCATCACACAGCTTTTAAGTAGAATTCTTACTTAGATCCTAAGAAGTCCTGAGAAGTTCAGTCATAAAATGCTTAGATGTATTTCCTCAGTGTTGAAACCCAGCTATTTCATTCCGATGGAAAAAATTCACTGGTGATATGAACTCTTGAAGTTAAGGATAAACTATTAGCTATAAACCCTCTAGAGATGATGAGCCAGTTAGACCTTTAGACTAAATAAACACTTTGATGATGGTTTGTGGAATGCAGCAATCAAGATTTCTATTTCTTCACTTGGGAATTGGGTGTCCTTTTAGGAATTCTGAAGGCAGCCTCTCACAACCCTCATATAAATCAACCTAAAAGGTAAATTCCTCCTCTCTCCCATTATGACTGTTAATAGTTATGTTATTTTGGAGTCATATGCATTTTTGTTCAGGAGAGCAATGAGAGCTGTCCTTTTGTGGTGTATGCCAACTAGTGATGCTGAAATAACATCATGCTATAACAATAGCTATTTCGCAGCCTTTATGTTTTTGCCTCAGAGATCTGAATGCAATTATGGAGAGGTGATGATGATAATATACAATACTTGTCGAGCATTTACTATATGCTAAGGACTGTGCTAAGCACTTTATGCATGCTTCCTCGTTTAATCCTCACAGCAGTCTTACAGGCAGACATGCGAGTACTTACATCAGAGAACTTAAGTGACATGCGATGGCACACGTTAGGCGGTGGCAGAGCCAGGACTGCATGGAGCTCTGGCAGGAGTGTGACTGCGCCCCCAAGCTTTCAATCACCCTGTTATACGGCCTCATCACTGCACCATTTATGGCTGGTTGAGGACCCGAGAGTTACGTGGGAAGCGTTAGGAACTTTATCAGGATGGCTGAAGGCTTGGGGGAAAAGGAAAGGGCAAAACAAAAAAGAGAAAACCGGGAGTGGCTTCCCGTCTCCTGAACTAGCTTAGACACTTGCATTCATCCCCTGCTGAGCTGTCCTGGGATGGTGTCGATGCCGGAGTCCCTTTGGACTTTCCTTGAAGCACTTACGAAATGTGTCTACACTCGAAATCTGAGCAGAGGCAGAGGTTTCCTCCCCCACTGGCGGGGGTGAAGGCGGCGTAGCCACGATTCGAGGGCTCTCCTGGGTCTCCCTAAACTTGGGGCACGTGGGCGGGAGTCGGGGCTCCAGGCTCTATTTGCTCTGGGAGGGAGAGGCAATGACATCTCCTTCACTGGCTGCTGCACTTTCTAATACAAAGAAAAGAGCAGCCCATCTGTCTGGCGGCTTCAGTTTCTTCTATTCTGGGGTCTTCATTTCTTCACTTTTTCAGTTTTTCATTTATAAAATTCCTCTGGATGATGGAAAACAGTAGAAAATTAAATGGTCCCCTCCAATAAACATTAGAAGCATCCACCAGCCTCTGTTTGTTATAAATTCTAAATACAAATTTTAATTATGTAAAGAGGACTTTTAAACCTAAGATTCTGCAGAGTCATAAAATACTGTCTTCTGGTCCATATTTTAAGAAAGAAAATTCTAATTTACATTTTGTTTACCTTCTACATTTATAACAAAGAATATAACAGATTTTATAAAGTGTTGCTAGCAAGAAATGCTCAAATTATAGGACAAAAAGAAATATTTGTTAATTCCCATCTAGTACCCTCATAAAGCAATTTAGTAAAAATTCAAAAATTATTCTGTGCTGTTCCAATGTAGTGAACAGCACAAAGTAAGGAATGACTCAAAATAAACATAAACTACTCAGAAATTTATAAAAAAATGACATTATATGGGCACCCTCTAATTATAAAATCATTTTTACTGTTAATGATATTGTTTTAAACCAAATTTAACTAACTGAGGACTTTGTATTAGTTGATTATAATTCGATGTAGCAGAAATTGTCTGTAATGTATACTGTATCTACTTAATTGTACCTACTTCATATATATAATTTTGAAGTGATGATCACTGGTTAACTTTAGATAGTGTAGCTTAATATTATTTTGCATGAAACTGAAGTGATGGACTGGGGTGGAATTTAGGACCCTGGAGCATTATCTTTTTCTTTTTAAATCAACTTTTCTTTAATTGAGCAATAAAATTCCTTTGGAATTTTCCTCAACTCATTAGGACCACCAGGGGATAAGGAGGATGAGGTTATCACTGTCATGGACCAAAACAAAGTTAGAATATGTCGGGCACATGATCTACATGTTAGAGATGAGAAATGGAAGAGGCATGACTAAATATCGGATGGTTAACACCAACTAATAAGACGAGCACACTGGCCTAGTATCTTTTAACATGCCACTCAAAATGACATAGTGAGTTGAGACTTTATATTTTCAGCCTGAAATATTTGGGTGATTGTCAAAAGTTGTGTTTTGGTCTATTTCGTTTTATTGCTTAAAATATCTGGGTAATCGATAACATTATTAGCTCAGTTTTTAAGAGAAGATGCAGTCCACAAGCTGAGAGAGATGCTAATTTGGGACGCTAGGTTAGAAATAAAAGTTCCAAGTTAAAAAATATTAAAGCACAGGCAACATTAAGAAGTTCATACTTTGGCAGAGAGACCTGGCTATAATCTGTTTTAAAATAAATAGATTGTGTACAGCTGTCCCTATATCCCTGGCAAAATGATGATTTAATGTTGATTAAGAGAGAAAGCCTTTGAAGTGAGTGAGGCAGCAGCCCCTAGTATGTCTTTAGTGATCATTATCAGTCTTTCCCTGAAGGATAACTTGCTGCCAAAAGCTCTTTTCTCCCCAGTGGTTAAGGTGGATTCAGGAGCAAGGCTTTGTACGTCTGAAAAGGCCCTCTCGTTCACAGGCCTCTGGTGTCTTACTCCCTTAGGATCATGAATGTTTGAGAATAAGCAGATGCAGCCCTTTTCACAGAAGGGCAAGGTCCGCAGCTCGGCGGCATCATGGCATTATTTATTCATCATGAGAACAGTGAGTGAACATGTACCCTGCGCAAAAATCAAATCAGTGTTCGCTGAGTCGAGCAGCTGCGTTTGGCAGAGAAAAAGCATTTGGATCTAACTTTGGTAACTGAACAATTATAGGCGTTATTAAATTGGAGATGCAAATGAGTGACCGTATTTTCTTCCAAGTTTGTTGTATTTCACTTGTACTGCTTAAATTAAAACCAGCTCGGAATCTGTAAAAGCTGATTCCTGAAAGCTTAGAAAAGTCCTGTGCTTGTCCATATACCAATAGTTTCACTAAAAATATTTACGTATTAGTTAACCTAAAGGACCAAATCTGCATTTCTTCATATTTGCAGGTTGAATGGATTTAGGGCCAAAGTTACTGGGTCTTTGAATGTCTAACACGGCAGATTCCCTCACAAGCGGAGATTCAGACAGTATAAAACAGCTCAGAAATGTTAATAAAATAAATGTATTATTGTAAGAATATCTATCATAATTTAAAGCTTGTGTAATTTGTAGATGTATTACCTGATTTGTGAAATAGACCAATATTACATCATATTCTATGAACTATAAAACTGCCTAGTTTTTAATCTCAGTTCCTCCGTTTACAAGCTCTGGGACCTTGGGAAGATTAACTTACCTCAGTCTCCTCTCTATAAAATGGGGGCAATAATAGCACATACCTCTCAAATTTCTAAGAGGATTAAATAAATTCGTATATGTTCAGTGCTTAGGCTAATGCCTGTCACTTAGCAATTGCCGTTGTGTGTGTGCATGTGTATAAACTGAACACAGTGTTATCAAAAGGTAAATTGGCATATAATAATCATCTCTCAGCACCTGTCTATCCATCCAGCCATTCACCTATCTACCTACCTTCCCCCCCATTGCAGTCCAGTAGTTACAGTTTTGAGGAAACGTTACTCACACCGTCGTTCTCAATGTTAATTAACTTGTATTTATACAACATGCTGGTGTGCATTTTGATAGTACATATCATAGCTTTTAAACTGTAAAAGGATGTCTGTCCAGATTTGGTGAGCCCAAAATGCAAAGCTTGAGAATTTTTTCTCAGTATTTCATCTGCACATTCTCATTATTGGAAGTCAACCACAATGCAGGAAAATTTTTTTTAAAAATTATCGAATGAAGGTGAAATGACAGCAAAGTGAAACTGCTGAGCCGGGCAACAGGGGGTCAGCCTGAGGCTCCCCACTGTCTTCCCGTGGACGTCTGTCCCCACCGAGGACTTCACCAAGTCCCGATAATAAACCTCCGCTAGTCCTTGCAGGGGTTGGTTCCTTTCATTCAGGCGATACTCTGGGGCACAAATCCTTCCTATGTGTCTTTACTTTTCCCATGGTTTATTTCTTATCCAAAACAACTAACCGTTCTATTTTATCTTTCTTTCCCCATTTGCAGCGTTTTTGCTCTTCTCTCTGATTTTGCCACGACTCTATTTTACTTTCACTTTGAGATTAAGCTTGAAGCGTATTAGCATGTAAAATTCCCACTAAAATAGCCAAGAAAGTGTTTATTCTGGAGCTGTCTACAAGATGTGCTTAAATCATAAAATGCAAAGCATTTACTTATGTACAAATGGAAAAATTTTAGAACTGTACACAAGTTAAAATATTAGAGCATCTGGAGTCTCTTTGTAGGCAAGTGGAGAAAGGCTGCAGTTTAAATAAGTGTGCCAGTGTGGACAAATGCTTGTGATGTCCCATGAACAGCTCTTAAAATTGCTGTCTGTAATATTAACATTTTGTATGATTCTTGGATTTCTCAGTGATTTCTTTTAGTGACAGGGTATACTTTTGTGTTTTCATACCTGCCTCATAAAATTTGATTTCATTGTATTTCTCAGCCTTAATTTGCATTTTAGAAATTAAAGTGGAAGCTATTTGATCATTATTAGACCCCCTTACATTTTTTATGCTCTAAAGAAAACCCAAATCATTATTTAAAATATCCACACACACAATATGGAATCGAGGCTTATTACCTCAATAAATACACTTTAAGACGTGTGTTGGAGGATAATTCAGACCTTCTTTTTTAAACTAGATATAAAGGATAAATGATTTTTTAATTGTGCAGTGATTTTCTAAAAAAAAAATTCAGCAATTCAAATTCCACATCTGCTTCAACTGCAGACATATAAAACCAGTGTGACAAAAAAGGATCATTAAACAATCTGATTTTCTTGTTGGGAGGGTTTAATGCTGTTGGGTATAGTATTAAAATGTAGAATTTGATAGCATGTCTTAAACTTTTAATGATGTGTTCATGAATATAAAACATGCTTCTCCCAGCGACTTTATGACTTCTCCTCTGCATAATTAGTGGTATCTGTTTTATGAGCTTACTGTTGTTTCCTTGATCCCACGAAAATGTGAAACCACTGTAATGATTTACACCATTCCAGAGCTTTAAAGATACGAGCTGTTTCTTAAAATAAATAGCAAAAAAGTTCAAAAGTATAATACTAGAATTCAAGTCATAGTGGGATCTTTGAATGTTAAAAAAAACAAACAGGATTTGTACATAAATACATTTTCAAAATTTTCTTTTGTAACATTTGATTTTTAATAAACACTAATACAGAATATATTTATCTTTTATTGTTCACACAATGCTCCCCTCTTATTTTATATATATGTGTGTATATGTGTGTGTGTATATATATATATATATATATATTTATTTATTTTCTTCCTCATGGTTGAAACGGTTGGGGAAAATCTTGAAAAAAATGTTTCAAAAATAATTATTTGATCATTTGCAATCTTTGAGAGTTATTAATTGAAGTAACAAAAAGACACTCATTACCAAACATTAAAGGTCTATGAAATTCCAAGCAAATTATATTATATGTTCTTTTAAAATTATCATTAGTAGATGCACAAAAGGGTGTCTCTATACAGCTGATTTTTAGATGTAAAGTGGTTATCTTAATTATCTTAATATAGTGCATATTATTTAACGAAATATAACTTTGCCATATTGCCTCAATAACTGAAATAACTTTGATCTTTTTTGGTTATTTCCATTTTTGGGTATGCTGAAATGTAACTTTCTCAAAGCTCCCTGATTATTTTATCTTTTGTTCTTAGTTTAATTACTGGTAGGGAAATTCTATAAATAAATACATTTTATGTTATACATTCAGGTAAGAATTTTATCCAAAAGAGGAAAATAACAAATAATTGGTATAAATTGCATGTGTGTTTGGATTACTGTTAAGCTTTTTCTGTTTTTGTTGAAATGGAACTGTCCGTATGTCTCAGGAGAATGTATAATCAACAAGCTTTCCCACTATAAAACAATTGGTTTAGATTATCTTCTTTAATTGAATTGACGTTTAAAAACTGAATTGATCAATTGTTTTATGCCTCATGACATCTCTTTAATAGTGAACAATTTTTGTGGCTGTTGTAAGTGGTTATTCCTTAAGGTAACATTTAAGTAGTAAAATGATATCTGAAGAATGGGCTTTAAGTATTGTGATTTCATTACATCCAGTAAATAAATATAGCATTGTAATTCTTAATTTTAAAAAGAGACATTCCAAGAACAGTGAGTCATATAACTGGAGGGTCTGCATTACTTCCTCTCGGGTTTTTAATAAATAATTTAATTGTTTTAAAGTTATCTTGAAAATATTTGATTGAAACAATCACTGTTGTAAGAAGTGCAGTAGCCCTTGCTTTAAACAATACGAGTGTTAATGACTGTAAAGCAAATATTGGAAATATGAATCCGTTTTTATGTGGCTTCCATTAAAGATTATTTCCATTGAAAAAATAATTTCCAATAGATTGAATTAAAAACTTTTTGATGTAGAAGTTTTTAAGATGGAAGGATGGCCCACAAGTTCTAGCTGTCTATTCTTGGAAATATTTTAAAACAATTTTTTCTTTGCAATATTTTTCCAGTTTTTGTGCAGGGTCAATCAAAGGCAATATTCCAGTGCCGGCAGCTAAAGAAATCTTCTGCTTTTACACTAAGAACTCGGTTTTCACCCATCATTTATGTGGAGTTTTATTATAATAGCACATTTACTAATAGGCTATCTAAAAATTTTTCTTTTGAGATTTAAAGAGATTAGTGTCCTATATTCATTTAAAGGAAACATACTCCAAATTTAGTGACATTAAGATCAAGCAAATTCGTGTGAGCTTTTATTTTTTGGCTCCAACCTGCAAGAATGTATTTTACTAGTCCTAAACCTCTTTCTCTGTGAATACTCAATAGCTGCTGTTCACGTTCGCCGTAATACTCCCTCAGTCCAGCCAGTTCCCGGCCCTGCATCCTCAAGCAGCAGTCTTTGTGATTTGAAAAGGAAATTCTAATGAGTCCAGTGCCACTCTCAAATGCACTGCAAGTGACATTCAGGTTCAGCCGAAGTGGTAGCATTCTATAATAAAGAAATTATCCACATCCTGGCTTCAAAACATAAATTTAAATGATAGAAGTGACTTATATATAGCAACTTACGAGGTTTTAATTTTAGCCAATGTTTTCTTATTAAGCTACCACAACCTCTCATTTTCTAATATGTACCAGTTACCTCTCATACAAAGTTCATATGTATTAAAAACATACTTTTCCATCAAACACATGCTTTTTAACTTTTATAATTCAACAATTATTTTTGGAGCAGCTCTTACCTTCAATTTTCTAGGCACTGAAAAAGATGTGGCAAGAGATGCAAAAGTAATCTTCTTGTCAACACTGATAGGAGGTCATAACACTTAGCTTGGCTCCCCAGTTCCCCTGAGCAGCAGTCTAATGAACAATGCAGCTGAATTTCCTAAAAGTAAGAGTACTAGGACCCCGCCTTAGCCCCTATTGTAGAGTCTGGCACGTAGTACGCATTATACATACACGATATGTATCTGTTTTGTTAATATTGCAGTGACTTAATTGGTTCATCTTGGTATCATCTGAACTAAATCTATGTACATAATGGCTCATACTAAATAATATACCCCACAAAAAAGACCCAGAGAACTCTACGCAGTTCTCTTTTTCCTTCCTTTGTGCATTTTATTCCTTCTACGTGGGAGAAAGCACCTTCCCACGCCACCTTAACTTCTGAACATTATTATACTCATTCCTTCCAGAATTATTTCAAAATCCACATTCTTTGTGTGTGAAACCTTATTTTATTGGAAAGAAAATTTAAAAACTATGCTTATTAATTGAGAAAATCTTCCCAGACTAAGAATCGCACGAAAGTAGGGCAGTTCATTCGAGCAGCCATTTGAGGTGGTGAATTCGGCCACCGCTAGCCCTTGGTGGGACGGCTCCATGCAGACACACTCTCCTCTCCCCTTCTACCAGCTGTGCACAGAAGACATCTCTCCCACATTTCTCAAAACCCGTGATGGGAACCAGAGGTGGATGGTAGACTCTTATGAGCACCTAATATTGGATCAGTGAGAAAAGCATGCAGCAGAAAAGAGGTCCTGGTAGCTGAAAACAGCACATACTCACCTGGACCTGCCATCCAGCGAATCCAAGAAGTTAATTTAAACCATTAGAACCTCATCTTTTCTGCACATTTTCTCATTTATCTGTCCTTTCCTCTCTTAATTGTGTGACCTGTCTTACTTGAGTGTTTCCTGATTGCTGCTTCAGTACCTGTGGTTGGCGTCTGGCTGGGACCAATGGCACTCCACACGGGCTGTAGGATTTGAGTTAGGAATGGCGATTAGGAAGAGATTTCATTCACCGAAGCAAGAGATAATGAAAGTCCACAGACACTAGTGGGAATGGAAAGAAGCAGACAGATCTGAAGGCATTTAGACAGTGGCATCTACTGACATGATACATTTTAGACTCTGTTACACTAATATTAACTATACTTGGGAAAGCCCATGTTTCCTTTACAAAATTTCTGTTTTGAATATTTTCCCCAGAAGACAAAAGTAGAGAGAATAATACAATGAATCACATATAATACATTTTCCAAATTATACAATTGTCAAGATTTTGGTAAGTTTGTTTTATCTGTTTTTTTAGCTGAAGTATTAAAAAAAAACTCAAGCATTATATCATTTTACCCCAACATACTAAAACTTATGGGCATAAGCCCCTTCGAACCTAATAAAATTAACAGCAACATCTGTGCCATCTAATATGCAGTCCATAATCAAATTTAACTCTCTGAAAAATGGCTGGAAATACAATTCATACAAGAACTATGGAAAGACACCGTGTACATTTAAATCAGCTTAAATGCTTCATTTTCATCTTTTAACAGTGGGGAGTCGGTGCCTAGTTATTTTCTATGGTGCCTACAGGTTGTTTTGATGTATTTGGCTTTTTCGCTTTTTTGTGGTATCACAACAAACTTGTCAAAATGATATATATATTTATTCCATATGTAATAATTGATTTCATTTACTTATTTGATGCATACATCGTCCCAATTTTGACCAATAGAAACAATATTTCTTATTTCACACTTACTGCATGATAATTTCCCTTTGGTGCAGATACTTTGGGCTAATATAAAAATACATGGCATTGCACACAACTATCGTAAAACTCAGCTAAAGAAGAAACAATATGACTCACATGATCTACCCTATATTAAACACATGATCCAGAGCAATATTCTGCAATCATCATTTGAGTTTCAAAACTTTGTTAAATTTTTTTGATTAAAAATTAAGTAATTTGGCCGGGCACTGTGGCTCACGCCTGTAATCCCAGCTCTCTGGGAGGCCGAAGCTGGCGGATTGTTTGAGCTCAGGAGTTCGAAATCAGCCTGAGCAAGAGCGAGACCCTGTCTCTACTAAAATTAGAAAGAAATTAATTGGACAACTAAAAATATATAGAAAAAATTAGCCGGGCATGGTGGCGCATGCCTGTAGTCCCAGCT
>CAUYSK010103615.1:0-38769 GCA_963575035.1 Avahi laniger | reverse complement strand
TTGACTGCCACACCAGAAGAACAATTTTTTTCCCTGGGGCCATGGTGTTTTATTAAGACAAAATGATTTTTTCTAATTTATTTATTATTTTTTTCCGTGTGTGATTTATATGGAACACAATCCACATTTTTAGAATTAAATTGTCAATATTAATTGTAACAATAAGAATATCAACAAGTAAGATTTTCACAAACCAATTGCAGGGTTTTGCTTCACAAGGCTCCAGGTTCAAAACCAGCCTGAGTCAAATACAACTCACATGGCAGTCAATATGTTAAATCAGTTAAAAGTCTCCCTTGCACATACCCTTGACACTATTTATTCTTTCTTGAATATTGCCCTTGCTGAGCCAAAACCACATTACTAGTTAAATTTAAACTTCTACCTGTACAGCATGCCTGCACCATGAAGCTGGATGTGGTTACTGAAAAATCCACTACCTTTCTGCCTGGTTTCATTTTAAATTCATGATCACGAATCTCAGGGAGGAGTCTAGTGCTTGCCAGGTAATCATGCTAAGTATTCTTGTTGTAGGAAGTAGGAGAATGAATGGATTATAATTTTACACTTTTCCCTCTCATATCATACTTCTAATACTTGCCATTCTTTTTCTCAGCTAAAGACTTTTCTTCCTACTTTGCTGAAAAAATTGAAAACTTCCATAGAATCCCATAGTCATATCTACCAGCATTTACATCCATGGCCTCAGTTTTTACCACCATCAGAGACAAACTGGAATTGCTTAATCGTAATTACAACTTCCTAGAAAGAGAAGCTGATTGAACAAGCTTTGGTCTAACATCCATACTTGGCTCAATTAATTGTGGCCTATAGCACTGGGTCACTGAATAACATATGGCTTCCATGACTCATCTCTGGATGGAGTGGAATATTTGTTCTCAGAGAAGAAGGTGATACACTAGAATGTGTGTACTGCGGAGAGTAGTTGAAACACAGTATAGTGGGTTCTTTTCTTAATGCTTCTTTTTTCTTGGGCTCTCCTGAATCAGAATCTCTCCAGAGTTCTACCTAGACATATATACTAAATTAGAATAGAATCTGTTGAAGTGGAGCTTAAGAATCTGTACTGTAGCAAGTTTTCCAAGTGATTTTTTATACAATAAAATTTGCTCTGCTCAGTAAAACAGAGTTAGAAAGATTTCCAGTGACGACTTTGAATCTATAAAAAGGATGTTCTCATTCATGGTTAGTTAACCAAGGATTATATTAAAACAAACAATCTTCTAATTGTTCTGATTAATTGAAGCTTTGTTGTAATATGATTGGTTGATTGATTCTGTTTTAAGGATTCCATTTGTACCTTTTAGTCAGACAATGAGTGAGGATGAATATTTAATGACTGGTTTTTATGAGTCAGGTATTAAGAGCGAAGCAGTAATAGGGTGAACAATATAATCTAGAACCCAGGTCTCCTTACTTTTAGTCTAGTGCTATTTGTGCTGGTTTTGCCTTCCTAAGATTGTTTTTTTTTTGCCTCTTACGTTCTGTTCTTAGTTCTAATGTGATTAAAACTTCATTTAACTTTTTTATTTTTTTGTTTACAGAATTTATTAAAGGTGTTTCTTTTTGTTGTATAATAGAAAGATCATTAGCTTTGAGAGAAAAGTGAATGTGAATTCCATTTCTGCCACTTGCTAGCTGAATGACTGAGCAAATTTAGTAAGTTCACTGAGCCTCATACATACTAAGTATCCTTGGTGTAGGAGGTGGGAGAATATACATCATGTATATATATGCCTCAATTTTCTCATCTGCTAAATGAGGATACTAATGCCTATATTATAAACTAATTGTAAAGATAAAACAAATAGGTGCTTACATACCTGTTATTTTTTTTCTTATAGAATTTTTAGCTAATTTTTGTTTGTTTCGATTAACTTGACTGAAGGTATTTATCATTTTCAAATTCCCATTTGTGTTTACATTTTTCTAATAGGCAGTTTGAAGATGATTAAAGGTGTTTTTCTGATTAATTGGCTGTCCTTTCTGTTCATAGTATGTGATATTGATCAAATTTGTAGTAAGGAAGACATGTATTAAAATTGCAAGGTAATGAGCACTTCTTCCTCAAACTCTATCATCTCCTTGTTAAAGCAAGTGCTGTGGTACATGCTTTAGGGGGTGCAAAGAAGAGAATTATAAGATATGATCTTTGCCCTCAAGTAACTCAGATTCATCAGTCAGGGACACATCATAAACAAGTGGAAAGGTAAATTAAAACAGAAGATTTAAATAACATTCAAAGCCACTCTAGAGGAGCTACCCCAGGTAGTACCTGAGTAATCGTCAGACTACCATTAGCAAGAATATGTGCTAATGTAACTCTGAAGAATGGCCAACTTTTATGTGAAATAAAGGCATCCATCTGAAGCTGATACTGGCAACCAGAATTACATTTCCATCCTCCTGTTTCCAGGGTAACCCATGGAGGGCAAAGGAATGCCATCTGTAGTTATTTACCAATCTCTATTGCAAGGTCAGAAAACATAAAACTGGACCTTCCTTTTTAGTGTTGGAAATTATTCCTGAGACTATAATCTAAGTATGCAGTATTTAATCTTTATTTGTAATGATCATATTAATAATAGGCAAAGAGAACAAGGATTAAAATAACAAAGCAGGAAGCAGGTGAAATGCTTCCATTTTCCCAATTATGGTAGTAGAGCACATGATATAAAATAATAGCTTATGCTTTGATTCTATAAACCCTTCAGAAGTGGGTGGGGAAGCTGAATTTGTCTACATAGGCAAAATAAAATTGAAAGTCAAATAAAATTTAAATTAATTAATTTTTTAGTTATCTAATTTGAATGTGAGGTATTTTTTTCTCCATGCTCTCCCTTGCCACCAATGGTCTTTTTTTTTTAATTTTACATATTTGCCATTTTGTTTATTTCAATTAGGTTTTGTGAGATTTGTATATGTGTGTTTGTAAGAACTATATATCAGCATTCCCTACATAAGACCAGAGAAATACGAGGAAAGGTTAAAAACTGTTAACATTTATTAACACAACAGGGTAGGGTTTTCAGGAGGATGAGAGGGGAAAGAATTATTAACTTTAAATAAGATTCTCTATTTTTAATTTGTTAAAATAAATGAAGATTCTGTGTGATTATTTTTAATTACATGAAAGAAAAAGTGAAATAAAGGGAACACAAAACAAACAAAATAGACAAAATAATCTCACACAATAAACAGGAGACTTTCCAAAGGAGACGTCCTTACCAGGTTGAGTCCAGCTCCTTCTGGGTTGTGGCAGGTCCTGGGAGAGTGATTTGAAAATGATCTTGAAAATTATCTTCAAGAAATTCTGACTCACACATACTTGCTACACTTTCCCACCCTGCATTCCTATGCCCACACCAAGTCATGAGCTACTACTTAGAGCAAATAAACCTCTTGGTTTATTGATTAATACACCCTTCTCCTTTCTAACTTAGAACTAATGTTTTGTAGCTTACTGTTTTTCTCTTAAATTAATCTAATTCTGGTCATATATACGAGAGGTGTGTGATCATTGAAATCAGATAACTTTTATTCTATTCTTGGTGCCATATTTTTTCTTTCTAAAAAATGAATCTATATTTATAGTTGTATCTCTTCAAAAGTCTTCGTTGAGTATTTGCTATGTGCTAGACTCTAAGAAAGATTCTTACAAGTGAAGTATAAGGGTTTATGCCCTTACAATTGTCATGGGGAGATCAGACATCAGCGCAAATCAGAACATCTGGCTTTAATCCTGGATACCCGATTATTATCCACATGACTCTTTTTTCTAATTTCTAAAATGGGTAAAATAATAGCTATACCACTTTGATTTGTGCACATTTAAATTTTAACTTTCAACAAAAAGTTTGAAGAGTACACGCAAATCACTTTGACATGTACCTACTTCCTCAACTCTTGAAATCTTATGCAATTATAGTATAATAAATCAAAATTGGGAAATTTACATTAATAAAATACTAGTAACTAATGCACAGGCCTTAGTAAAATCTCTCCAGTTATCCCACTAATGTTCTTTGGGATCCTACATTGTATTTAGTTATTATGTCTCCAATTTGGGATAGTTTCTTGGTCTTTCTTTGTCTTTCACGATTTTGTCACTTTTCAAGACTATTGACCAGTTACATTGTAGAATATTCCTTGATTTCAGTTCGTTGAGTGTTTCTCATGATTAGATTGGGTTTATGTGTCTCTGGCAAGGATGCCATAGAAGTGATATCCTTATCAATGTATTGTATCAAGAGATACATGAAGTCCAGTATATCTCATTAGACATACATTAAGTTTGATCACTTGGTTAAAGTGGTGTCCACCAAGTTTCTCCCCTGTAAAGTTACTCTTTTTCTCTCTGTAATTAATAAGTATCTTGCGGGAAAATGCTTTGAGACTATGTAGTTATTTTCTTTCTTGTCATACTTTTAGCTTACCAATTTTTGCATCCATTGATTGATTCTTACCTGAACAATTATTACTGTGGTGTTTGCCTAATGGTATTTCTGCTCCTGTATTTATTAGTTATTTATTATTACATATTCTTTCTATTTTTATTATTGAACTTTATTATAAGCAAGAGTTGTCTCATTTCCCTCATTTACTTATTTACTCAATTATTTAATTATATCAGAATGGAATTATGGATATTAATTTTACTCTATAGATTATAATGTTTACCATAATTATTTATTTTGCTGCTCAGATTGTCCCAGATTTGGCCATTGGGAGCTTCTTCAAGCTGGATCCTGTATACTTTCAACATGCTCCTAATCTTTTTTTTAGCACATCTTTATTTTCTGGTTCCAACAGATGCTCCAGGCTCATATTGAACTTTCTTTGCTCCAGCCCTGCAATCAGCCATTTCTCTAAGAAGTCCTGGTTCTTTTATTGATACCTTTGGAAACCAAGATCTGGGCACTAGGTGTGTTCATTGCTACTGACATGTCATTGCTTCTAGGCCTCCTCACTGCACAAAGCAAGGACATATATAGATACACACACTCTGTCTCCATCTCTTCTTTTTTGTGTGTGTGTTTAATAAAAACCATGGTTTCATCCTGATATCTCCAATTTCAATCCAACAGCGTAGGATCCATTCTAGCCTTCTCCTTATCATTATTTGTATATCCTTTCTCCAATGGTGAGATAGATACCTGGCTCTCACTACCCACAAGATTATCTATTTGCTCAATCCTGTAACATACCTACTTTTGTTATAGGACCACCGGGTTATTTTGCTCACTGCACAGTGTAAGACCCATACAATGAGACAGCAGGGGTTGCAGAAAAGAAAGAGTTTAATAATCATTGCACAGCAATAATTATTGAATAAGGAGGCAGGAAGAACCCCTCAAATCTGTCTCCTCAAAGAGTTCTGGGCTGAAGTTTTTAAGGGAATTTTGGTGGGCAGGAGGCTGGGGAATTGGCATAACTGATTGGTTAGGTAGGAGGAATGAAATTATAGGGATGTAGTAATAGAAGCTCCATTTTTGCACTGAGTCAGTTCCTTGGGAGGGGTCCCAGGACCGGCTGGTATCAATGGGCCTATGGGAATGCAAGGTCTGAAAAATATCTTATTATTTTATTTTATTTTTTTGTGGATATAGGTCTCACTCTGTTGCCTGGATTAGAGTGCAGTGACATTTATCATAGCTCGCTTCAGCCTCAAACTTCTGGGCTCAAACTATCCTCCTGTCTCAGCTTCCCAAGTGGCTGGGACTACGGACATGTGCCATCACATCTGGGTAAATTTTTTTTCCCCATTTTTAGTAGAGACAGGGTCTTGCTATGTTGTTCAGGCTGGTCTCAAACTTCTGGGCTCAAGTCATCCTCTTGCCTTGGCCTCCCAAAACGCTAGGATTTCAAGTGTGAGCCTCTGTGCCCAGCCTGGAAAATATCTTAGAAAATAGCTTATATCTTAGGCTTATCATTGAAGATGTTATCTATGAGAGCAATTAAGCAAAGTTATAGAACTTTGTGACAAAAGGCTACATGACTCTTAAGCAGTAAACAGCTATAAGGGAGGGGGCTATGGGGCAAGAGCTGGTTAATGTTTAGCTGTGCTTTTTCAAGATTTATGCCCATATTAAAATCCTAGAAATTTTGTTTTAATTAATTTTATAAGGACAGTTTCACTTTCAGCATAATTTATTAATTAGTATACACTTTTTGTCTTTAGATTTAAAGTATACATTAAAAATGTTTTCCAAAGTTGCTTAGGTTTTTTTTTTCTTTTTTATCCCCTTAAATAGAGGTATGCTATTTATTTCTAATACAGTTAAATTCATTTATTGCTGTTTGTATTCCATTTTGGGTTTTTTCCAAGTCTTGGTTGATTTTAACTATTTATTTTTGGGATCTGTGGAAACAATGTCATTGTTCTAAAAATCAGAATTATACAAAAAGGAATATGTAGAGATATTCCTTCTTATCCTTGCTATTCTGTACCCATTCCCCCATTCTTTTTATTCTTTTCCCAGACCTTGTAGGTAACAAATTTCATTAGTTTTTGGTTAATCTTTTTATGTTCTTTTTTTGCCAAAATGAGTAGATTCATGTATAATTTCTTATAGTTACCATTTTTTTTCTTACGTGAATGGCAGAAACCATAAATGTTCTATTGCATTATGCTATTTTTACTTAACACTGCATCCTGGAAATCACTTCGTATCAGTTCATAGAAATCTTCTTTGTTCTTCTTTTGCGGCTGCATACTTCTCCATTTGTGGATGTACCATGGTTTATTCACCTACTATTCTATTTATGGGAATTTAGAATTCTGCAATTATAAGTAATGTTGCAATAAATAACCTTATACACGTGTATTTTTCTTCTGTTGTAAGTGTATCTTCAGGTTAACTTCCTAGAAGTGGAATTGTTGGGTCGAAGGGTAAGTGCATATGCAGTTTTGTTAGGTATTGCCAATCCAAAAGGGTTATACCAATAATGTACTTGTTGTACCAAGAAGAAAGTGCCTGCCTTCCCACAGCCTCATCAACAGAATTTATTCTGATACTTTTAAAGTTTTATTAATATGGTCTGTGAAAATTTTAAGTTTAATTCTCTTAAATTATTGTTGATTTAGAAATAAAACTTTGAGAATTTACTTTTTAGGATCCATCAGATAATTTATCTGACAGGCTGTCAAGTTTTATGATTTTTTTGTTAGAATCTTAAGATTTTATTTATTCATTTACTCACTATCTATTTAAAAATATATTTGAGTGATCTCTATTTCCCGGACAATATTCTTGCCCTCAAAGAACTTACTGACAGGGAGGATAAGTTCAGCAAATAAATGAATAATTACAATACAAAGTAATGAATACCTTATTATTGGGGGTGGAGTGGGATGATGGAAATAAGCATAAAGCATGAAGGGAGCTCAAAAGGGAAGTATTTCCTTGTATTTGGAAGGGGCTTCCTGGAAAAATTGATTTCTCAGCTGGAGGGATCTTTAACCGGAAAGAGGAAGGAAGGAGTGTTGGTCAGCTTTCCAGGTAGACACAACTCTGAATGTTCAAGATCCTCAGTGAGGGAATTTTCTGCGATTGGGGTATAGAATTCATGTATGCATGCATCTATGGGGCGAAGTGAGAGAGGAGCAGAAGGAAATATAATCCAAGAGGCATGTTGAGAAGTATAGATTTCATCCAGAGACCAAAGGAGACTTATTAACAAGATTTAAGCATAATGTCACGATCAGGATTTTTACTGTGGGAGTAGCAATGAAATATTTCCAAAGAATTTGAGGTTTGTCCTCAAATTGTTGAACTATGTCATATACATAGAAATATGCTAAATCAAGTAAAAGAGAGGAATTATTTCTAGGCCAAGAATCTACAGTGATCTTTAAGAAGGTAGTCAGTAAGAATGACAAGACAAGAAGGGCTGTGTCTTAAAGGAAGGCTTTACCTGCTTCAGTGGTCTAAGATGAATCCTCTGAGAAAAGGAACTGTTTTTGGTATGCTAGGCTTTTCTGACTGAGTTTGAAGAACACTAGTAGTGCATGTATTGAGCTCCAAAGCTATCTGTATCCATACAGCCTACAGTTTACATTAACATGACTTTACTATTAAGATACTTCATTAATGTGACTTTGTTATTCCACTGTCTTCATCAACTTGATTTTATTATTTCAGAAAGTTCTTGCCCAGGAAGATAAAGTTGCTGATAATTGTTCATTTCAGAAAGTTCCTGAAAATCCATTTAAAAAATGTACTAGACTCCTCAAATTAAAGCAGCATCAAACAGCTGTTTTCTCTTCAAGAATTGCTTTGAAATCCCTTTTTTCCAAAACCATCCCTTCTCTATGTCTACCAATACTAGACTAATATATCACAAAGTTGCCCAATCATAATAAAGCCCTCACATCTCACAGCAAAAGATTCACCTTAGCCCACTGCCCCCAGATCTCATAAATATCCTTTCTTTGCCTTTCCTCTTCTGAGACACTGCTAAGATTCTTCCAGTTAGTGGCCTCTCTTACTATGGCAAGCAATAAACTCCGGTATGCTTTCTCAATACGTTATTTTGATGGTGTTTTCCAGCAGTAAAATACCTGTAAAGTTCATTTTTTCTTCCATTGACAAATGATGCATTTTGGATAAATGGTAACCTATAGTTTGAAAGCATGGACCTAAATTAACAGTCCAAGAATATCTCAGTTAACTTTCTAATTTATTCTCTTTCTTTCAGTCTGACGCATGGCATTTACAACCAGGGAGGCCTCAAGGAATGTCATTTGTGGGTCAGTCAAAATTATTGCTTTTCCGATTAGTGAATCTGGAAATGTATTATGGTTACAGAAATACGTAAGTGAACTATGTCTGCTACCCAATCAGGCTACACCAACCAAGAAAGACTTTTGAAAAAAGCTATATAGATTTTATGTAAATTTGGTATTTATGAGCACCAAACTTTTAGCACTGACATCTGCCTGAGAAGATACTTCACTTACAGCAGTGGCAGAAATGAAGTTCACTGTGAACTAGTTTTGGATACCATATGCTTTAACAAGCTGAAGAGGAGGGGGAGAAGAGGCATTTTTAACACAGCTTTTTCTTGCTCTCACTGTGGATGATGTTGCATGACAACATTGTGACATCATAACTTACGCTATTTTACTTGCTGTTGCACCAATATAGCATCCAGGAGTGTAACAGCACCTTGGATGCAGAGTGCTTTCCTTCTCTGGGACTTCAGGCACTTCACAGGCATTTTCTTTCGAAACCTCACAACATCTCCCTAAGGTATTGCCAAACGGGAGACAAATTTCACAGTTTAATCATGTGGAACACATTGGTAAATATAGATGTGCCTTTTAGAAAGTTGCTTCAAAGTGTATTTTGCAGCTCACGAGACGTTTCTCAGGGTGTAAACCAGTGGTGTAATGTAAAGCTTGTGGCCCTCCCCCCGTGAGCGGGGAGGATAGACGTGCTTGGCAGAACACTCGCAGTGGCGCGGAGGAGAGGCGAGCGGTGCAGAGAAGGCAGGCTGACGGTCGTGCTAGGGGTCCTCCCCTTTCCTCCTTTCTCCAAGGCCTCACGGGGGGGCCTCCTGGTCTTCCATCTCCTTTCCTCTTCAGCATCAAAAACGAAAATGCTTATAAAATTTAACTTGTAATTAAGAGTCCAGTTGGATTTTTGGGGCAGAATAACAACAACAACAAAAAAATCCATGAAGTCCATTTAACATAAATAGACTGTTGACTATAATCTGGGCAATCTAACCAATGTTTAAAAAAATAGTTTTAACGGAAAATGTGTTCTTTTTATAAAATGGGAATGTGATAGCATTGCAAACATGCAGTTTCTTGCCCTAATCTCTCCAAATCCACAGTGAAAGGGAACGGGCTCATTCTCGGAATACGTCCCCTTCCCAAACCCCACACGTTTCCTTCCAAGACCCCCATTTCTCCAATTCCCTAGAAAAGATCGCTTGATATGCAGTGGAGACCTAGATGTGAGTTCCGGTCATGTCCTGTAATAGCTGCGGGAACCGTGGGCAAGCCTTAAACCTTCCTGAACCTGCGTTTCTCCATTTGTAACTTACAGATGGCACCTAATTCACACGGTTGTTGTGAAGATTCAGTAAGATAATGTCCGCCGTAAATTCTCAAGTGTTACCCAGAGGAAATGCATTGTTTCAGCACTAGAGAGCTGTCCAGCAGGTAAGAACAAGGCCAATCAGAAACGTTTTGACGGTCCATTTTTCTGGGTGATTTACTTTACACTTTGGGTATCATCTAAACCAGGACACTTTTGAGAGTGAAAGAAGATGTGATTAATGATCACTCCAGGATAACAACAGGCTTAAACTGGGACTGTCCCAGGCAAACCAGGATGTATACTTGACCTACATATAGGGAGAAACCTTTGGTTGGGAGGTGCCTGTACATAATTCTACATGCTATTGTGGATAGGGATATTTGCATTTTATGAATAAATGCAATTGCCAAAAAGCCTGCATTTATTGCCCACATACCACTTGAACCTGTAGTACACATCTCCTGTTTTCATAACTCTTGTATGGTTTGTATTTCCAAAAATGTGGTGTGTGGACAACTGGTGGTACATGAGACCATTTTAAGTGGTATGCAGCAAACATTACTTTTTTTATCTATCATATCAAAGCTCTAATTTTGGAAACAAAAGAGTTTTGTTTTAAAATAAACTTATTTAGGTAAAATTTTGAATTGATTTAAAGAAAAATATCAAACATATTATACTATATTGGCTTTTAGATATATGAAGGTTGACCCTGAATTACTGATAGGTAGGAAGCATTGCTTGGTAAGATACAGCCAGGATGAAAGTATATGCTACTCAATATTTGAATAAACTGTACACTAACATATCACTTTTCATTCAAGGAAAAGTTCTTTGCCAGGGTTGAATATAAGTATCTAATTGTGGCCCAAATTCAGGAAATAAAAATGGAGTAACTGCAGCTAGAGATGAGCCTTGGATGCATTTCTTGTTAAGTTCTGGGCCTCACCATCATTTTTGTATATTACTAATCTAGGTATAAAGAATTGATAAAAACTGACAGAATTCTAAACATGCTGGTTGATTCTTTGAGAGACACAATGTAGGATAGAAAGTGAGCTGGTCTTGTATTGAGAATTTCAGGAATAAATACTCCTCAAACTCTTTGAGTAGTTCAGCAAATTCCTTGATAAGAAAAAAAAGTTCTTTATCATATCTGTCACCAATCCTTTCTTCTTTAGTACAATCTCTACCCCTCCATATTTGGTTATGGGGACAATGACAGCAGTGGAAGTTCTAATCCTCACCTTGCTTTGTTTACACTCGATTTTCTCTTTGTGATTTCTGTCAATGGAAACAAGAATGCTTCTTACTGTTTTTGTTTGCTTAACATGGAGATAAATTAGATAATGTATTAAGATACTTGGTATGAAAGATCAGAAATTAGTCATTAGCAATTATACCCTTTCCTAAAACACATCAAAACATTTGAGAAATGGTCATTTACAGATATCTGTGTGCACTAGAGCTCAGGGTTTGTAAAGGTTTATAAGTATTTATGTATGATTTTATGTGTATTTTCAGAGGTCTTTTTTTTCTTATGGAACTTTGAAAAATGAAGAGAATTAAGTTGTTTCTAAAAAGCCAAAGCAGCCTGCCATCTCTTTTTCTTTTCTGGGCTACGGTCCAATTTGCACAGCAGTTGCAAAGAAAAAGCAAACGCATCACTAGATTCAGCGAGAAATATTGTAACAGTATGTAATCTCTGTCAAGATAAAATTGCTTTGTGATTTACATTACAATAAATCCTGACCTTTAAGTGCTGCAGACTAAGCTAATCTGTGAAGTACTTTATTTCAACATTGAATCAGCGAGTGCAGCTCAACCACAGTGACTGTATTAGGCCCACCGTGGTGTGTTTAAAGAGCCTATATATATCGAAGCAGATTACAGAGCATTGTTCTATGTGTACTATAATAAGTAGAATAATTGAAATATTCAGTCTGTTTCATCATTGTGAAATAATAGAATTATTTTAACCTCTCTTTTGTTTGCCTATTATGGGAATTATAAGTAGCTACATTTAAATATCATTAGGACCTGATTTAGATTGATTAGAACAAGGAAATTTAGAATTAAGGTTAAAATACCACGTGACATTTCAGCCTTAATTCATTTCTTAGGGCTGTTATTTCTTTTCTTTTTCTTTCCCTTTTTTTGGTAAAACAGTTAAGATGGCACATTGAATTTCCCAGTACCAGCTTTGAATTTTTGGCTTTTGTCTGCCCAGGTCAAGGATTCTGCTCATCAATCATTGGAGAGTGATATGTTCTCAGAGATGATATAGATTTTAAAAATAACTAGAATTTATCAAATTTGGGAAATTTTTAGCTGTTAATTCTTCAAATATTTTTCTCCTCCTTTCTCTCAGCTTTCTTCAGGATTTCAATTACACATGTATTAGCCAACTCGATAGTGTCCCAGAGGTCACTGATACTTTTTTCCTGTCTTTTTTTCCCTTTATGCTTCATTTTGGATAGTTTCTATTGCATGTCTTCAAATTCATTGATTATTTTTTTAAATTTTTTTCTGAAGTTCCTAATCTGTTAATCATATCTAGCATATTTTTAATTTCAGGTACTAAGTTTTCATCTTAGAAAATTTCCATTTAAAAAAATCTTCCATTTCTTTCCTTCTTTCATTCATATTCACTAATTCCACCATTTCTGTTATGTGTGCCTCTTCTTATGGTGGTGATTATTGGTTGGATAATGAATATTGTGGTTTTTTTTTTTTTGAGCACTGGAATTTTTTTTATTCCTTTAGATTCTATTAGATCTTGTCCTGGCATGTAGTTCCTAGGAATCAGAATTTTTTTATTTTTTGAAGCTTGTTTTTAAACTTTCTTAGGCATATGCAGAGCAATATTTAGTCTAGGGCTAATTTGGCCTCAGTTCTAGGGTAGTGTACCCTTTTGAAGACCCTTCCGAATGCTCTGTGCATTATGAGTGAGGTCTTTCCACTCTGGCTGGTAGGAACGTGAACTCTTTCCAGCCCTGTAGGAGCTGTGGGAATTGATTGGCTTACTGCTTTCGGCTGCTTCCTTATTTGGCCAGAGTTACTTTCTTTTCTTGCGTGTAGAGATCAGCACTCAGCCAAAGATTTACTTATTTATTTATTTTTGAGGCAGGGTCTCACTGTTGCTCCAGCTGCAGTGCAGTGGGGTCATTGTAGCTCATTGCAATCTCAAACTCCTGGGCTCAAGTGATCCTCCTGTCTCAGCCTCCTGAGTAGCTGGGACTACAAGCGTGTGTCGTCACCATGCTTGGCTAATTTTTCTATTTTTTGTAGAGATGAGATCTTGCTCTTGCTCAGGCTGGTCTCAAACTCAAGCAATTCTCCTGCCTTGGCCTCTGAAAGTGCTAGGATTATGGGTGTGAGCCACCGTGCTCGGATCAGTCAAAGATTTCAGGGGACTCTCTGCAGATCTTTGGAAGTTTCTGTGTAGCTCTCTCCTCTCTAGTATTTTGACTACAAATACTAGTTGTCTTGGCCTCCCTAAGTTCCAACCTGTCTCTTCTACTCAGTGAGAATACAGGGCTCAGTTTGGGCTCCCTTTGCTTCCCTGAGTACTGGAAATTATCTCCAGATAATAAGTGGGGCGATGGTAGAGCTTACGTTGTGTGTTACTCTTTTCTTAGGAATCACATTCCTGTGCCACCCCTTATTGGACATCTGAAAATGATGGTTTCCAGTATTTTTATCAAGTTTTCTCATTGTTTAAGGTGGGAGTCTCCCTGTTACTCTATCATGGCCTGAGCAGATGTATCAAATAACTAGAATTTAAAAGGCATTTAAGATTTTTATTTAACTATTTACTGAGCATTGTTGCCAGGATATGTTTCTGGAGACAACAAAATAAGTATTAATAATCAGAAAGTTATTAAAATAAACTCTGGACACAATTAACTGTAATAATCGTTAATGTATATTGTCCCATCACAAAGCAGTGTAATGATTGTAAAGCATATAGGGTACTTAACCACTTCATCTCCTTAAAATCAGAATTTTTCACTCATTCAGACAAGAAAGTGTTTTGTGGAAAGCTAGAGGCCTTTTCCATTGTTTCTCAAGGTAGCTATTTTTCCTTACTCTATGTTAAAGTTACATTGAGTGAGGGGAATAATTTTAATTTTAGTAAACTTTTTTGTTATTTTGCATTCTTCTATTTTAGATTTTTATAATAAATTTATAGGGTGCCTTGAGGGCAGCCCCATTTGCATTGCAGGGGGCTACCTGAGAAAATCACCTGGGACAGACCACTCTGTTCTGCCTTGGAGCGCTGTGGCCTGGAACCAGATTTGTTCATGAGATACTTCACATTATAAATAGGGATATCCTTGGGGCACCATATCAATGCACAGTGGAGGGTCTTCTTATGCATTTTGACGGGAAAACAGACTTTCGATGTCCCCAGGATGAGAGAAAGTATTCCTAATGCTAAAAGGATACCTGAGCACTGAGCTGAAAGATTAGTATTTTGAAAGGTCAATTTTATAGTTCCAAATATTTTTAAAACTAAAATATAGTGATTTTCCAGAGTCATTTGCTTTAGTGCCAAAAAAAGAGTAGGAAACTAACTGTTTAAAGGAAAGATTATACAAAATTGTTGACCTATTGATCGAGGTATTGATATAAGTAAAGTTACACACATACACACACATACACACACACACAAGGTCTTTAAGGCTGCTGTTTATCTTACCAATTATAAAAATACTGGCAACTAATAGTTATAACCTGATGATTTACTGATATTCAAATTTTCTATAATCTAATCTTCAGACTGGGCATAAGAATCTCTCACCACTCTTGTGATATCAATTAAATCAACAAGTACCTCTAAAGCGGGACTTTTATTTTTATTAATACGAAGACTTGTTTCACCCGAGAACACTTTCCGATGCTCTGGGCGCTTTCCTGTCCTCAGGTCTGTCAGGCCCCCGTCTGCTTCCTTACACTCAAATGCCAGCCCAACACAGGCCTTGTAGCTGCTGATGCTTTGTCCCCATCTGCTCAGTTTGGGGGTTCAGTGAGGTGCCTCATCTGCCTATTTTGCTTTGGACGTTGGGGTGCTGATTTTTAAGTGTCTTCTGTTTTTATGTTGGAATTCTGGGAGACTCAAAACTATTCTACTGCCACCACTGTCTTCCCCGAATGTCCCCCTCCTTGACTTCTTAAAGGGTTTGTCTTCTCATCTGTTCAAATAAAGAGAACTGAATGATCTAATATCCCTTCCAACTCTAAGATCTGTGTCTGAATAAAGTAACCCTATTTGGACCTAACTAGACTGAAACTGTGGAGGGAGGAGTACACGAGGTATTGCCTCACCGTCATGTTTTCAGACTCTGTCTGTGATTCAGCTGCTATGTGCTGTGATTATATTTTGTTCTCTGAGTCAATATTCATCCTGATATCCAGTCATCCCTTTATTCATCCATCCTAATTACAAACACTGAGCCTCAGCTATGCACTGGCTCTTTTTCTCCAGGCACATATTAGGTTTGCCATAGTATTCGAAATCATAAATAGCCATTCTAAAAATGTCATTTCTGAGATACATGATCAGCTAAGCAGAATTAATTGTTACTTGGAAGTGAAATGTGAGTGAGTGTTATGGGAATTTTTTATTGATAAAATATTCCAGCTTTCTGACATAGAGGATTTTTTGCCTGCCCCTGTAATTCTGAACCACTTAGCATAATCAAACCAGGAATTAAGATTTCTCTAGGATTTAATAATAAGCTAAAGAAAGCCAATTGACTTCACCTTTTGGCGAGTAGCCAGACTCTATGAGCTTGGAAGAATCAAAAAAATCCAGGTCTATAATAGGTCACTGGGGAATATTATCTACAGGCAGGTAATGTTTTCGTGTTATCAAAGAGTCTTAAGTAGGCAGCTGCCCACTCTGCTCCGTGAGGGGACAGTTCTGCTGAATGCTTGTCAGGAGAGACTCTAGCAAATGGGGGCAGAAGACACACTTGGGGAATATACAAGGCAATACTTCCTTCCTCCAGAAGGATCCTGGGCCCAACGAATGTAGATCACTTGCCTGTCACCACATGCTCTGAGGCCATATATTTAATAATTCATATAATAAACATTTATGGACTACCTACCATGTGCCAGTTACTTTGTTAGGGATTTTCTTTACTTTTTTGTTTTAAGGCAGATTTTTCCTATAAAAGTTCTACCTGCACATGCTCAACAAATCACATAATACTTTCAAACTCATAAAAAAAACTGTCCCTGTTTTCTCTCTTCTCCTAATTTCTTCTCTCCTGAGGCTACCGCCTTAAATTATTTTTAGCTGCATATTCTGATATTTGCTTCCATATATCTACATAGTAGCTGTTACTGCTATTTCTTGATTTTTCAGTTTTACGTATTATTTATTGTATTTCTTGCTATAGAAGATTATGGTTTAGTTTTCTTGTATCCCTGTCTCTTTAACACAGAAATATTTACTCCTTCCACAGCCTTCTAAAATATTATTAATATGTAATCATATTTATTTAAATCAATATTTATTTACATTGTAATGATCATATAACTATTATGCATAACTAGTGAACCATGATTTTATTTTTTTCCAGAGAGAATTTTCTTTTCTCTGATAAGGAGTTAGAAGAGGGATGGCTCACCTTAGTTCATTTGAAAAGAGTCTATTTCGAGTCTGTTCATACTCCTAGGGTATTTCTTTTTGGGAATATAAGCTAAAAGTCTGGAGATGTTTACCAAGACCTCTTATCTTTTGTGGGCTTTGAACTCTTATTTTTGTTTTCTTAATGCTATAATCAGTTGAAGACTGCTTCATTTTTAGCTTATAACTGCAGATTTCTGCTTGGGTTCTTGGCTTCTAACTCTGTGCAACTTAAGAATCTGTAAATGCCTTGAGGGGGGAAAAATCCTAAGAGATGTCAGGTTATATTAGTCAGGGTTCTCCAGAGAACAGAACCAATAGGATATATGTATATATCCCATATAATAGATGAGAAAAGATCTGCACCAAGGTGTACCACCATGAAAATTTAGTATACTGACGATAAAGTTAAAGGGAAGCTACTAATTTTCTTGTATGTGTACATATATATATATATATGTATATACGAATGAGGAGATGAAGAGGTTTGTTATGGGAATTGGCTCACATGATTAGAAAGACTTAGAAGTCCTATGATCTGCCCTCTGCAAGCTGGAGAACCAGGATTGCCGGTGGTAAAATTCAGTGTGAATTCAAAGGTTTGAAAATCAGGGGAGCTGATGGCACAACTCCCACTTCAAGATTGGGAACCTGAGAGCTGGGGGCAGTGGAGGTATGATGGAATAAGTCCTGGAGTCTGAAGGCTCAAGAACCAGGAACTCTGATGTCCAAGGGTATGAGAAGATAAATATTCCAGCTCAAGGAGAGAGAAAATTCACCTACCTCTGCTTTTTCATTCTATTCAGTTCCTCAATGGATTGGAAGATGCCTGCCCATATTGATAGGGGTAGATGTTCTTTACTCAGTCTACTGAATCAGATGCTAATCTCTTTGGAAACATATTCACAGACACACCTAGAAATTATATTTTACCAGCCATTTTGGCATCCCTTAGCCCAGTCAGGCTGACACCTAGAATTATCTATCATTCATATGTGCTACTCTCTGTCGTCACCTTTTCTTTAGGATATTGGCTCCTCAGATTTTCGGAGCCTATGTATCCCTGACCTCAAATTTGAATTTGTTAAACCGGTGGGACTGACACAAACTGTAGACCACCCTTTTGGTTCAGTTTCAATGCCCCACAATGGAAACTAGCAAATTCTTTGAGGGGAAAAAGCAGCAGTGAATGAAAGGCTCACTTCAACGCACGTCCTTTTCTTTCGTGGTCTTGGCTCCTCAAGTCTTGGCTGCCTCAGTTATTTCTAATGCCTTAAAACAGCTGCTTTTACCCAGCTTTTATAGTTGTAGGTAGAAGGCTTAAGTAGAGAGATACCTGCATGGAAGTGAACTCTAATTGTTACTTCGTATGTGATGGTTTTGTTTTTCCTTTCCCTGGAAACTATTACTATAATATCTTCTCTATCTTTATAATCAGTATACTAAATTGTCATGTGGTGCACCTTGGTGTAGGTCTTTTCGTAGTTATTATGTGGGAAGCTCAATAGACATTTTCATTCTAGAAACTCATGATATAGGATTTGAAAATTTTTCTCTTATTAGTTCTTTAATAATTTGTGTCCCTCCCTTTTTTTCCTCTTTCTGCAATTCATGATATTTGATATAGGGCCTCCCAGATGGATCCCTTAATTTTTTAACTTTTTTCTCTGTCATTTCCATTTCTGTGTCTTTTCCCTTGGGCCAGTTTATTTGGAGAAGAATCTTATGTCCTGGAGGCTTAAGAATGGCTATCGGTGTTCTGAGAGCCAGGTAGGGGATCGGGTGGGGGAAAGGTTATTCGGAATGGAGACTTCCACTCAATGTCCCTGTGTTCAGCATGGTACCTTGCCCATGTCTTCAGTTGTATCTTCTGTTCCTGAATATAGAGCTTCCCTGACTCTTCCTTCCTGGAGAGTAAATCTCAGTCTTCAGCCCAGACGGAGGAGGGTGATTTATCTAAAATTTTGTCTTCAGTCTCACTCCACACCAAGACTTCAGAAGTACTTGGTGCTGCTATGTCTTGAGACTTTCCAGGTTCTTTGGCACAATTAGATTGCAGAGTTAGGTTTCAGCTTTCTCTGATACGTCAAGACATTTAACTTTCATCCATTTGCTTTTTAAACATTAAAATCATCTTGTCATCTCTTATTTCCCATGTTGTTCTCTTCCATTTTTGTTGTTCTTATGGATGTATGCTTATTTTTTTCTTTTCTTCTTCTTTTTTTTAAGTCTAGAATTTTAGGGAAAGAAGCAGAGAACAGGTGTGTTCAATTCACCATACTTAACAGAAATTTTTAGGTGCTTTATATATATATATCACAGCAGGTATTAATATAGACAATGAAAATGCTGAAATAACATAGTAAATGACAAGGTTAGAATTAAAACTCAGTTTATGACGTCAAAGCCCTTATTTTGAAATGAAGCTTTTTTTTTAAATTTGAAATTTCCAAATTTTACTCGCAGCTATGAAAAAATCCCATACTTTCCAGAATCAAGTGATTTATGAAATTAAGAATTTTTGCAATGGACCTTCACCTTCTCTACTTAATAGTAAATTCTTATATGCTTATTCTACTATCATGAACTATAAATTTTTGAAAATCTGTTATAATTTTACTAACACAATTTTCACTGTGGCTTTTGTTTTGTACTTGAAATTATTAAAACTAAGCTCTAGAAAAATTATTCTTTAATTGAAACCTTTCTATAAGTCACAGTTATGTTTCCCAATAGATTACTTCTCTTTTCTCTTCTAGAGAATAATGTCCATTGTTTAATCTTTGAATTATTCTTGCTAAAGTCTAAAAATTTATGGAAAATTTCTTATTCTGTTTCCTTTTGGGCTATTCTAGATTTCCCTGTGCTTTCCTTTCAGCATATCATTGGCCCTGTTTCTGGAGATCCTTGGTAAAATTTTCCCTGAATACTCACCACACAATTAATGATTTACACATTTAATGTTTCTTAAGGGAAACAAGTAAAATCTGTGTGAAAGTAGTAAGAGCTTTTTAAAAATACAATTTGAACATTTTGCAACAAATGGAACATAAAATGCTTGGAAAGTTTTTCTAAGAAATCTCCATCCAAAAATTGTGCCAGCTTGTACTTTCCTATTTCTACTAAAGAATGGAGAAGGCCTTGCTTATGGGACAATCTCACATGAGGAAGTGGAGTTATGATGGGCTGTCATCACTTCCAAACATTTTTGTTCCATGAGAGTCTTAAAGGAACATGTTCTTCTTTTGAAGCTGTCACCTACTTTCAGGCAAAGCCTCTTTGTCTGTACCTCCCTCCCTACTTTCAGGAGTTTATGAAGCTTATATCTGCTAAACGTTTACAGGAGAAACATCCAGATAATCAGAGAACTGAAGCCAATATGGAAGCATATCCTGCTGTATAATATTGTTCAAATCAAGAATAAATTAGACCTCAAATTATTTCATTGGTCTTTTGAGTCTCTTGGCCTTCTGAAAACTCCAATTATTGCCTGTTTTAAAAGAATCAAAAAATTTTCTTTTGTTAAATGCCTAATGGAGTTTTTAACTTATGTTTCAAATTTCTACTGCCTAGGAACTCTCTTTAACCTATTAGATCAGAAACACTCTCTTGCTCTGTTTCCCCTCTGAGTAATTTGTATGTTCAGTTTACTCTACCTACGTTTTTTTCACAAACTTGTAGTTCATTTTTTTGTGGTGATCCCTGAGCTGTTCCATATAGTTCTGTCTCATCCAGTTAGATTACAAATTCTTATAGTTAGCAAAGGAATGCCATCTTGATATTACATGAAAATATGCTCGAAACATGTTGTTTTCCTAAGTACAGAAAATGTATGTTTGCGTTTTAATTTTATAATGTGTATTTTTTAGTGGAGAAATTGATGAAACATCTCCATGTCCACATGGGATTCTGGGGGGTTATCCATGAGCAAAGAGACAATAGGTGGCTCCATTTTGAAAGTCTTTTAGAGTAGGAGAATGATATTTAGGATATTCTTGCTGAAGTCCTATTGATATATAAAGATCAGATGAAGATTAAAATTAAATAAATAAAAAGAAACCATTTCAAAGTAGAGTACTGCAATCCTAGCTGATTAAGTGATCAATTAGCAGAAAGAGACAGATTGAGAATTTTCTAAAACAAGTAAGCAAAGGGAAATCTAGAAACCACAAAAGAATACATGTGTGGATATCTTATAAATCATGAAGACCTTTTCTACAATAAGGGCAGTTTCCAACAGGCAACTCTGGATAAAAATTTAAAAATTGGTATGAAAGCCAAGTGGAGAAAATTAAAAGCATAAGCAAGAATAGCTTCAAAACGACTCTGTTTCAAAGCCTTTTAATGATAACAAAATAGTAGCAAAGAGAAATAAATCGTGAAGGAAGAAAGGTGCAAATAAAGATTAAAATTACAAATCTTAAAAAAAGAGAACCACAAATTAACGATGCAATTTCCCCCCAAGGGTAGCAGAAAAAAAGATTTAAATCATTTTGAGGAATTGACTTTCTCTGATGTAGAAATTAGTTTTCTCTTTTAAATACATAAGTTCTGCAGAAATATAGGTTCTTAGTCCAAACTTGGATCTTCCCTACCTTGCCTCATGTGTGTTTTCCTCATGTTCTTTCATTTGGTCTGTAAGGAAAAAAGCTTGTATGACCTGACATGCATGTGAGGACTTGCTTATATTTTAGCCCAGATTGGACAGTGAGATATCAGACATTATGGGAACATAGAAAAATTGAGAAATAGCAGCTAGTAAGACAGATGATTAGAATAAGGGATGGAGGGGTATGGTACAAGGAAATGGTTACAAGTACCTCCTATATAGCAATGTCCAGTAAATATTTGATGAAAAAATGAAAAAAAGAATACAATGATTAATGGTAGAAGAAATTGTCCCAGAGTTGATTGGCATATCAAAACATATAATATTAATAAAAATAGCTACCACTTATCAAATTCTTTCCACATGCCAAGCACTGTTCCTGGCAGTTTTATATCTTATTTAATTTGTAAAACACCTTTAGAAGCTAAATATTTTCCTCAATTTACTGATTAGAACACTCAAGGCTCAAAGATATTAAGTGTCTAGCCCAAGATCTCTCAGCCAGTAATCAGTGGAAGCAAGATTGGAATTCAAGGCCGTCTAAGGCAGAGCCTGAGCTATCAGGGTAGTATGGTGCTACCTCTTCTCCCTGAACGAAATGAATAAGGTCAGGACTCCCTCCTGCTGCTTCTAGGATGAACCAGTTTCCATTACAGCATGCTATAGAGGTTTATTTTTTAACTATTCGTGTTCTGTCTGCCTTGTGGGCATCTTCATCTGGACGTCCCATAGGCCAGCAGTCTCCAACCTTTTTGGCACCAGGGACCGGTTTCACAGAAGACAATTTTTCCACAGAAGGAGGGCGGGCGATGCGAGGTGGAGCTCAGGCGGTAATAACAGGCTGCAGCCCGGTACCAGGCCGCAGCAGCCCGGGGTTTGGGGAACGCAGCCATAGGCCATAGTCAATGATTAAAGAGCCTGAAACTGAGCCGCAGTCTTGCCAGCAAACCGGCCTTTCTGCTGCTTTCTCTTGTTTTCACCTCCATTATAGTTAATGGCACCATGGTCTGCTCAGGAACCTGTGAATTATTCTGCTCTCACAGCCTCCGTAGCCAATTTAGTCGCTAAGTCCCGAGTTTTCACCTCTACAATATCTATGGAGTCTGAACCCTCTTTCTATTCCTGCTGCTGATGCCTTTGTCAGGTCCTCATTGTCCTCTTGCACTACTTTCAGGAAGCTTTTGATTCATTTCGCTGTCTCCTGTGGTTGCCATCTCCAGCTCAGCCTCAGCAATGCAGCTGCAGTCATTGCCCCGGTTAAAAACTGCTGCCCTGGGGGAAAAAGTAAAAATCTCTTTTGCTCCTATGACCTCATTCACCAGCTGTATGCTGATAAATCACAAATTTGTGTCTCTAGCCAGATTTCTCTTCGGAGCTTCCACACTAATACTTCCAACTCAGTATCCATCACCCGCCCAATGCCTCTGATTTTTTCACTCTAATGTACACCAGTTACGAGTTCTGGCAGTTCTACTTCCTGAATAGCTCTCATTTCTGTCTATTGTTCTCCGCCCTAACTGCCGCTACTCGGTCCAGTCTCACACTTCTGCCACAGACTGAGCACCTGAGCCTGCCTTGACAACATCTTTCTCACTGGCCACTCTGCACCCACAGTTTCCACCTCCTAATCTGTTTCCCATGCATATCATATTTTATCAACTCTAGGATACACTTTTTATTTTGCATTTTAATTTCTTTGAATCAGGATGTATCATACAATTTATTTTGTATCCTACTTTAATTAACAGCATTTGTTTTTTATAACTCGTATGTAAGATGATGATACATTTTATAGTAAATGGAATCTTAGATTTGATGAAATTTGATAATAGGAAAAAGACTATGATGACATGTCAGTGAATGAAGGAAATAGACGTAGTTACTGCCCTCGTGTTGCTGACTGTGTCACAGAAGCCCTCTTGGCCTTGCTTGAATTTGCATGTTATTTCTCCCTTCAGGACACTTAAATATGTTGGTCTCTCCCTCAGGAAGGGCTCCCATCTTTGCCCCTCTTCCTAGCCAGATCCTGCCTCCTGCTCATCCTTCAGTGCTTATTTACATAGCACGTTCCCTCAGCCACACTGTGAAATACTCTCGCGGCTCCTGCACTTCTTTTCATGGCGCTCGCAGCCTTGCTTTCTTGGATTCTGTCTTCATCTCTGAGCTGTAAGGTCCATGAAGGCTGGGACTGCATCTGTCCAACTCACAGCTTTCCCCCCAGCCCTTACTGCAATGCCTGGGCCACATTTGGGTTCCTCTAAATATTCATTGAATGACTACATAATGGAATTGGAAACATGAATTCAAAATGAACCATCCTGATGTACTCTGAATTTTCTACCACTCGAATGTATTATTAAAACAAAACAAAACACAACCAAAAGAGAACCATCAGCATATGGGGTTACATGAGAAGTTTTAGGCTGACAAGTGAGAAGAGAAGAAAATGTATTATCAATTTCAAGCTGAGATATACAGAAGTTGATACTAGATATCATAAATATTTTCTTCCTTAAAATGAGTGCTATACCACTGTAGCATCATAATTTTCATTACAAATCAATATACTAACCAACATTTATACTGCAGTTTTTGTGTCTTGACAGATTAGGTCATATTCTTCTTATGCTGGTTTTAAAGGCTTCCTTCTCCTTGGTTTACCCTTTTTATTGAAGATGGGCTGCCTTTGTGCTCAGTGGGTTATGTTTATGAACTATTTGTAGATTCAGTTCCAAGTCGTGAGTTAGCCTAGCACTCCAGACATAGCCTGCTGTTTTGCAAACATGAGTCCAGTTATATCCCAAGAAAGCAATTCAAAAAAAAGCTCACTGTGTCATCTTTTTAAATATAGCATGTTTTCATTAGAGTTCAAAGCAATCTTTAACTGCTGTCTTTTCTTTGCTCTAGATATAAATTTTTCTTCAATTATATATACTCTGGTTCATTATGCAATTGTATGCTACTTGTAATTGCCTCTATGTTTATATTAGCATAATCTTTCTCTGTGCTACCAAAGAAAAATTTGAGAAATAGGAAAAAAAAAAAAAAAAGCCCTTACCTTTAAAATCCTCCACTATAAGTAGAGAAAGAACCTCAACTTTAGGCTTTCTAGTTATTGAAGTTTAGCTTTCCTATTTTTAGTAACATCTCCCCAAATAAAAGATAAAACGGCTATAAAATTTGAAGTACTATTACCACGACCTATAGCAACAAACTACCTCAATATAGGTATAATCAAAAGGAAAATTCTTATAACCACATTCATATTCAAAGATCTTGTGATATAAGCCAACCCCTGTGGGGGTATTATTTTCAAACATAACAGGTTGACATTATATAATTACACACTGCTGGATATTGAAATATGGAAAAAGGAAAAAATGCTTATGATAGTATTCACAGCACACTATTATGAGTATTCACATTTATCCACATATCTTTAGAGAATTATTTCTAGTTACATATTACAGAATTTAGCAAAGATTTAGTGATTTATTTAATATCAATATTAGGTTTTGACATTAATGTCTTAGCAAGCATAGGGAGACGTGATCCTAAGACTCAGTTCCACTCAATAAAGGGCTCCAAGGTGAACCTCTTCTCCACTGTTCTGTGTTTTAAATAGACATTTCATGTATGCATGTGTATGTAAATATTCAAAATTCCATTCAATTATTCTTGCAATTTGCACTTTCAATCTACTTAGTTTTCCACTTTATGTTTCATTCCAAGTTTGATGATGGCATTGTTCTTTCCTAAGATAAATTCCTTTCTTCTGGTCCTGCTTTACCGTCCACTTCTGCATTATGCGTCTTCTATAGAAGAGATGGGGATTTATCCAAACTTCTAATTTCTCAGATTCCTTTTTCAGTATTCTCAATGCTACTTTCCTCCCATTTAATCTCTGGATTATAACCTACTTTTACCTTTCTCTCTTTCAGAGGTCAGGTTTCTATTTCTTTCATTTCTTTCCCTTTATATGGAATTTTTGGTCTATGTGGTACACCATGAAATACAGTTTCACAGACATTTAGGTCCCCAATGCCTTTGTTCTTGGAGCATTATCTAGTCTCTTTCTTAAATTGGTCAGTTTGATAATTTTAAAATCTCTTCTTCCTACATTGTTATGAGGGTACAATTTATAGGCTACTTTTGGATTTCTTTCCTATCCATATTTTCTTTCTAAAATAAGTTACATATAATTATAGGGTGAATAATTTCATATTTAACATTCTTAGCAATCTTTTTCCTAAAATTACTTACCTATAGAGAGACAGAGAGCTGGAGCAAGAGACTGAGAGACAGCTAAAATCTATTTTGGGGAAAGCATTAAGGTGGCATACAAATAAATGGGATCCGATCAAATTAAAAAGCTTCTGCACAGGCAAGGAAACTATCACTAGAGTGAATAGACAACCTACAGAATGGGAGAAGATATTTGCATGTTATACATCTGATAAAGGGCTGATAACTAGAATCTATATAGAACTCAGGAAAATCAGTCAGAAAAAAATCAAACAACCTCATTAAAAAGTGGGCAAAAGATATGAACAGAAACTTTTCAAAAGAAGATAGACTAATGTCCAAGAAACATATAAAAAATGCTCAACATCTCTAATTATCAGGGAAATACAAGTCAAAATCACGAGATATTATCTAACTCCAGTGAGAATGACTTATATTTAAAAAAGTCCCAAAACAACAAATGTTGGTGTGGATGCAGAGATATAGGAATGCTCATACACTGCTGGTGGGACTGCAAACTAGTACAGTCTCTATGGAAAGTAATATGGAGATACCTCAAAGAACTAAAAGTAGAACTACCATTTGATCTAGCAATCACATTACTGGGCATCTACCCAAAGGAAAAAAACACATTGTGTAATAAAGAAATCTGCGCTCGAATGTTTATAGCAGCACAATTCACAATTGCAAAGGTGTGGAAAAAACCCAAATGCCCATCAATACATGAGTGGATTAATAAAATGTGGCATATGTATATCATGGAGTACTATTCAGCTTTAAGAAACAATGGTGATATAGCACCTCTTGTGTACTCCTGGACAGAGCTGGAACATATTCCACTAAGTGAAGTCTCCCAAGAATGGAAAGACAAGCACCACATGTACTCACCATCAAATTGGTATTAACTGATCAACACCTAAGTGCACATATAAGAATAACATCTATTAGATGTCGGACAGGGGGGAGGGGGGAGGGGGAGGAGGGGACAGGTATATGTATACACTAAGAATGCAATGCGCACCAGCTGAAGGATGGACGTACTTGAAACTCAGACTTGGGAGGGGGGGCAGGGGCAACATACGTAACCTAAACATCTGTACCCCCATAATATGCTGAAATAAAAAAAAAGAAAAAAAAAACAAAAAATAATGTTGATCTAGCACCTCTTGTATTATCCTGGATAGAGCTGGAGCTCATTCTTCGAAGTGAAGTATCACAATGGAAACATAAGCATCACATGTACTCACTATCAAATTGGTACTAATTGATTAACACTTCAGTGCTCATATGCAAGTAGCATTCAATAAGTGTTGGGCAGGATGAGGAGGGAGGAGGGAATGGGTAAATTCCCACTTAATGGGTGCGGTACGCACTGTCTGGGGATGGGTATGTACGGTAATATATGTAACCTCAATGTTTGTACCCCATGATATTCATGATATTTGGAAAGGAAAAAAAAAAAGAAAGAAAAGGTGGCATACAAGAACACTCACTGTTTCAGAGTAAATACTCGTAAAACTCTGGTAGCACATGCAGTGGTATAGTGAATGGGAAAACAACTTCCCCATTAACAAAAATCAACCGGCCATGCAATAACAGAATAGGCTGTTCCAACTAAGGGAGCTCAGATTTAAGTCATCAGTAAAGATGAACCAAGATTTTTCATGGAGGTTATGAAAGAATCAAAGAGGACTAGGACTTTGTCAGGCTAGCCTTGGTCACTAACTCTGTCCTCTCTTTCTTAGATCTCTCTTGCTCTTTCTTTCTATTGGCACAAGCTAAGGGCCCAGATGCTAGGATACAAGATGAAAGTCTTTAACTGTCACTTCCTCAACCCGCTACCCTAGGGGCAGAGTCATAACCACATAGATTTTTCAGTAAAACTTGATAATTAGGAATGGTAACTTTCAAAAGAAATTCAGCCAACCTGGTTTGTCTGTTTGCTTGCTTTCAATAAATTATACTTGGGAATCCTTATTAGGGGAATCTTCACTGGCCTTTAAAAATTCTGGAGGTGTTATCTTGAGGCATGCAACTGAAATCATTATCTTTCGACAGAAATAAAATTGGAAAATCTTGCTATCATCAGAACACTGGAAATAAATGAAAATAGACATCAAATAAAAACAAAATGCAAATACTCTGGAGATGTAGTGTGACTCTTCTGTATTATCTCCCATTAAATCTGCTCTCCATACCCTTTATGGCCTCTTTGGGGCATTGGTGTTCATGAATACAAATATTACTTAAAAACAAAACAAAAATTTCTTTGCTCTAATTACATGAAATGAAAGCCTTCTGTTACAATTCATATTATTAAAATTTTGACATTTTCTAATGGCATAAAACAAGTTTTATTTTTAACAAAGTCTTATATTAGAACAATGCTTGGAAAAGACTTCCAAGTTCTAGTGATGCTTGAGTTTTTGTAATTATTATTTGATACCAAAAATTATGGTGTGACAAAATGATTTTGGTAGTCCCTGATTCCAGTTTAATTAGTAATTGACCTCTAGAATGATATGAATCTAGAATATAGCAACTGGAATTTTAAAAGATAATCATTATTAAAAGTTACATACATAATAGAAATTGTCATTTCTGAGCAAAAGAATCTGGAATGTAAAGCATTCAAGCAGGATTTACACATGTCCAAACTATTTGAAACGATTCTTTAATCTAGGGCTTTATGAATCCACAGAATTGTTGAGAATGACTGAACTATGTTTAAGAATAACATATATGTGCACACCCTATTTAAGACATAGGATGAGTTCTGATCTCCATCTTGAGTTGTTCCTCATTAAGGAACAGGTGATAACTCTCAGACAGTGGAGCAATGATCACTATATCTGCTTAAGGCCAGATTTTTTTCTTTCATAATTTACTGATTAAAAAAAAATCTTATAGCATCTTTCCTAGCATATCTTTTTCTTGCATCAAGGCCTTTATTAAATTTTTTGAAATATGCAATTACAGATGCTCAAACTTTACTTCATGAAAAGTCTTTTTGGAAATTTTGCTTTTTCCAAAATGTTTTCTATTTAATTTTTTAAAAGAAATGGCTATTTTATGCTGTAACTCTGTCTCATTCTGTACTAAGTATTCTGGGCCTGTGTTCATTCCACAAATATTTATTGAGCACCTATGATCAGCAAGTATTATGCTAAATACTATAGATATAATGGTGAATTAGATACCATCTGAACCCCAATGTAACTTATATGCAGCTAGGGAATACAAACAAGTAAAAAAAAAAAGGTAATTACTATATAGTAAAGGGCTGGGCTGCGGTCAATTGAAAATGCTGGGAACATATAGGAAGGGCATCTAGTCTACTGTTCATGAGTTAAAAAAGCCTTCCCAGGAGAAGATGCGTAAATTGAACCCTGAAAGGTGAGTAGGAGTCAGCCGGATCAGTTAGAGAGGAAAAATGGAAAGATTCTTCCAAGAAGATGAAACAGCACACATACTCATGAACAGACTAGGTATTCTCTTCTTCATGAAAGAAGTGCTAAAACTGACACCTTCATGTGGAGATGCATGGAGCTTTCTCATTGTTGACTGTGCCTCTGGTAACAGCAATTTGGACACAATGATGAACTAATCACGTCCATATACTGTAATGAGTGGAAACCTACATATATGAGCTTGCTTATACCTACTGAACAAGTCTACTCATTAATAAACTGTACAAAATAAAAGAAAATTTTGTACAGGAACATGATTGATAATGGGATGGTTTTGGCTATAAGTAACAATAACCACAACAAATCTAAAATGATTAAATAATTATGACATTTATTTCACATAACTGCCAGGAGTAGGTTAGATTTCTTGTTGTATAATTGCTGGTGTGAAGTCTTTCAAGATCCACGTTTTTTTCTGCTTCTATGCTCTGCTGTGCTTATCATCAGCTTCAACCTATGTCTGTTTCCCCTTGAAGTTACCATTAGGGTCATCAGGGATACATGGCCCCTTTTCTTTCTTTTTTAAAAAAGTTTATTTTCTTTTTAATTGAAAAAAATAATAAATTACTGGTGTACAATGTGATGTTTTGGTGTATGTTTACATTGTTGAACAATTCAGTCAAACTAGTTAACATATCCATCACCTCACATATTTACAAAGTTTTTGTGGTGAGGACATTTAAAATCTCTTCTTTAAGCAATTTTGAAATAGACAATGCATTATTATTAATTATAGTCATCATCTCATGCAATAGATCATGAAAGCTTATTCCTCCTGTCTAGCTGAAACTTTGTGCCGTTGAGCAACATCTGCCCTTTCCCCATCCACTACTCCCCTAGCCTCTGATAACCACTATTGTACTCTCCACTTGCATGACTTTGGCTTTTTAGATGACACATGTAAATGAGATCATATTCCCATCCAACAGGAAAGAGTGAGATCCTCTACCTCGGGCATAGGATCCAGTTGTTCCCTTCAGTCTGATTGATATAACTTAGGTCATGTCCTACTGTGGACCAAAAGCAGTTTCAAGATTTACACAATGTTCTGTTTGCTACGTGGAGAGATACACTTAGGCGATGAGTCATATTATCCTCCCCTGAGTCATAGAGAGAAGGCATAGTGACCTAAGGAAAAATCATTGTTCTGTTGGGAAGGAGGAAGGGAAAATGGATGCATGGTAGGTAAAAAACAGTGCAAGGCCATGTTGTTTGCCATTTCTTCGTATTTGTTAAATTCAAATGGAAAGCATCTCCTGACCCAGAAAAAAATACTTCCGTATCACTGGGAGAACAGGGCATGATTCTAATGGATTCTAACTCTTTGAACTACGTGTGGATCGGTAATTAGGGAGAGATGAAGTAAATGTTGAGTTGTGGAGACCACTGTTTTATCTTTCCTTTCCTTCACTTCCTGAATTATACTTACGAGTTTCTTCATTGGTTTCTGTGGTCCACATTTACCATAGAGTAGAAAGAAATTGCAGGCATTTATTTTGCTGTAAAAGTATTTTTAGATGTTTTGTGGGCTGTGTATCAATTACCATATAACATAGAGTTAGGAAGGAATGTGCAAAAATATATTTAGCAACTTTTGATAATATTTTAAGAGCATTTGATTCTGACACATGCTATATAATTTATAGAGATGGAAGTTACATCATTAAAAGGTTATATACTGGGAAACCTACAAAAAAAAATCTTTAACAAAAATACCTTCTTGAAACACAGACTGAAGAATATTCCCTCAAAGGGAAAATATGTGATGATTGCTCAAGTTTTTATTTTTTCTCTTTAATATTATTATTAATTATTGTACTTCCTGTGCAAGTATAGTTTTGTGGCTTTTCATCATGACAAATAGATGGCTGAGCCAGAAGACGAGAATGTCGGTTGAATGATTGACCCTTATTTTTTATTCAGGACTATTCTTTCCCTCTGGCTACACAGGGCGGAGTGATGTGCTTGCCAGAGGCTGGACAAAGATAAACATATTCCTCTGTGGAAGTGGCAGAGTGCAACTGCTTAAGCAAATGGAAAAGTTTTCCTTTTGCAAGTTTATTCAGGGCAACCTTTGATGGACAGAAGGGAGAATAAAATTAATAGTCTCAATACTAGAAAATAATAATTTCCACCTAATATTTGCATAATAACATATTTATTTTCCAAAGTGTTTTTGTATCCATTGTCTCCTATGACGAGTCCACCCAGGGATGAGGGGAGACTGGTAACAGCATAACCATTTTACGGATTAGGAGATCAAGATGTATAGAGGTTAGACGCGTCTCGAGTGGAACTACCATTAAGAACTGAAACGTTTTGTTTCTTTTCTGTGTGTGTTTGTTTACCAGTAAAATATTTCTCTCCCTCCTTTTTGTTAAGAAAGAGAACAAAAGTACAAAGAAAACAAAAGAAAAAATAATTGAACAACAAAAACAAAAAACCCCATTAGGTTAAACACACAAAGTGATCAATTTCTAAAGAATACCCATTTGCTGGATTATGAGTTCTTGCAAGGTAGCAATTGTGAATTTGTAGAAATCGAATGACTTAAAATATTTTTTAAAATACTCTTTGAAACATAGTATTTGCCCTTTTGCTCTTCATTTTCTTATGAGACAGGGATCTCACATACCCAGTGATGTTCTGCACAGTCTCCCTGAAATGCGTCTCTTCCGCTTATGCTGTCCCGCTCTTACCCCTTGCCCCAACCTAAACTGCCCCTCTGATGGGAGTGTTTAGGACTCATGATACTTATGAAGCCCTATTCAAGGCATGGAGCACCGTTAATGGGCCCTCTTCCATTATGTAGAGGGAATCTGTTTAGGAAAATACATTAAGGGGAAGAGGTATTGCTGGGAGTCTTTGGACTCATATATCACACGGTGGTTACCCATTCTGGAATGACCCCAGAAACAATCTCAAGAATCTGATGATTGACACATAGTTGGCCCTCAATAAACAATTATAGATAGCTATGGAGTTTGCTGCTGTAGTTGACTGTTATGTGATTTTTTGCTTTCTGAATGCAAAATAGATCTCTGAGTGAGGTATGCTTTTTGACAGCTGCTGATAACATCTGAGAGACAATTTAATTCATCTGCAACTAAAGCAGCAGAAAATAAAAAAAGCGAACAGGCTGCATCACTACCCCTGCTTATTGGATGAATATCAATAAATATGGATGAAACACCTGAAGGAGCACACGAGTGCCTAGTTAGCAAATTTGCCAAGTATGTAGACAATGCGTATACTGCATGATTATGTTTGCGTAAAATAAAAAAGAAAGACACATAAATAGGGCTAGTAAGAAGGAACACTCAGTGACAGCATCGCATAATACTCATAAAATATCTTTCATCTGGGTAGTTGAAAGCATTTTAAAAGTGTCCTCATGACACCCTTCTTGTGCTAGTAGGTGGTAAAGAAATATCAATCCATTTAAATTAAAAAGGATGCTGAAAGGGGAGTTGAAAAGTTAAGTGAACTGCTCTATTGTCTTGGTGGCACATAGGAGGCTGTGTCTATCTGTGACAAATGTATTGTGTCATTTGCCCCCAAACAATCTTTTTCTAGCTCTGTATAAATTATCTACCTGGCAAAAAGAAGACTGAAGCTGGGAGCAAAAAATACACTTCTGTGGGTGTAATTGTATTCCTGGCCAAATAGAATTTGGACTTCTTCCATTAGCAGGAATGCCTGGTGGTAGTACTAACTTTAAAACCCTGAGTTGTCAACAAACAGAAGGAGCCTAGCTGAGCAGGATCAGAAAAGAAAGAACGGAGAGATGGGATAAATACACAGGCACTTCCAAGGATTTAACCTAAAATTTCCTAAAGGGAGATGGATTTGCAGGACGGAGCCTTTCCTTGGGGCTGGGCTCATTTTTTCCCCTCCTCTTTCCCAACTACTATTCTTGGCCCCTTTTGCTCCTTGGCTCTTCCAGAAGTACCAGAAGTCAGAGCTGGGAACGGCCAGAATCCAGAGCAAGTTTCTTCCCAGGGAGGGGTTGCAGTACTGAGGGTGTCCTTCCTCCTGCTGAGGACATTGAACCTTTCCCTGAAGCATCTTGCTGCTTCTCACTTCTCTCATCTTATCTTTCATTTCTCTCATGTCTTGCTCACAGCTGCTCCAGCCACATGGGTCCTTGTTCTTGCTCAAGCCAGCCAAGCATATTCCTGTTCCGGGGTCTTTGCACTTACTGTTCCCTCTGCCAGGAATGTTCATTTTACTCAAATAGTATTTTTAGAGTATGCCTTCTCTAGCCTTTCAAATAGATTTGGAGTGACCAAGGGTCCTGTTTTGCCTGTAACTGAGGATCGCTAGGATCTGCGACTTTCCCGGGCAAATGAGGGTGCCTTGGTCTAAATGGCAACTCCTTCTACCTGGATTCCTTCCTTTATTTTTCCTCTTAGCATTTATCACCATTTATTATCCTTTACACTTTATCTATTTATCTTGTTTATCTCTGTCCCTTTGCCGCCTCCCTCAGTGTTATCTCCATGAGCGTAGGGTTGTTAAAGAATTTTAAAAATTTGTTTTATTCACTGTTGTGTCCCTAGTATCCAGCATGGCAGAGAGCAGGAATTCAGTACTGTTTTTTTAATGAATTAATACATGAATGAATGAGAATTTTAGAAAATGCTAATCATATGTGAAGAAACCATGTTGGGGATATTATTTCCTGATTATTAGATTAGATTATTGAATCTATAAAGTCTTGCTCAAATGTAACTTGTCTCTCAAAATAAATGCATTATTTCCTAATGAGTGATGAATTTCTTGGAAAATTTAAACAATGGTTTTGTTCATATTTTAAAATCAAACAGTTATTTAATTTATCTTTAAAATAAGCTTTTGTAAAATAGACTATTAATTAGAATGCAGTATTACACTTTGATATCACATTGGCAGATCATTTGTGTGGGTTTAGGTCAACTGATTTTAATCTATTGGAATGTTCTTACGAATGGAAATTCAGTTAATTTTAACTGAACTTCCATGTAAGTCTCTTATTTGCCCCCATCAAAATGCAGGCATATGTTTAATTAACAAACATGATGCATTTTCGCTAAATATTTAGTTATTATTCACTGAATGAATAGAGAGATGATTTCAGAAGGCAAATATATAGAAAACCAAATGAATTACAATCTCTCTGCTGGACAAGAAATCAGAAGTCAGGGGCTTCCGCATGCTTAGGGTAGCATTCTTGGGTATCTGCCTTTTCCAGATCTAAGAGGAAAGCCTCACAGAGTTGGCCCCTTGCTCTGTTATTTGCAAGCATTTGAGTTGTCTCTCACATGTGCATGATGCTGAAGTGCTGTGGGGAGAATGCTGAATTTGGGAGTAGAGCCCTGGGTCCACCTCCCTGCTCACAATTTCCATTGCCATGTGGCCTTGGATGATCACTTAACCTCCTAGAACCTGCGTCTCCTAATCTGTGAAATGAGGATGATAAAGGCTCACCTATCTTACCAGATTGGTGTAAACCGAAAACAGGAGTGGAGATGCTTTGAACATTTCTAGCTTCTGTAATACTCAGGGCTCTCCAGAGAAACAGACCAATAGGATATATGCATAACATTCACGGAAGCCAATATGTATAGTAATTGGCTAACACTGCTATGGAGGCTGAGAAGTCCCATGAACTCATTCTCTGCCATGTGCAGGTGGTGTAATTCAGTCCAAGTCTGAAGGCCTAAGAACCATGGGAGCCCATAGTCTAAATCCCAGTCTCAAGCCAGGAGAAAATGAGATGGAATGTACTGGCTCAAACAGTGAGGCAGGTAAAAGGAGTGAATTAATTCCTCCTTCCTCGGCCTTATGTTCTATTGGGCCCCTCAACAGATTGCATCATGCCCACAGACATTGGGGAGGGCAAGATACTTTACTGAGGCTGCTGATTCAAATGCTAATGTCATCTGAAAACACTCTCACAGACACACCCAGAAACAATGTTTAATCTGGGTGCTCTGCGGTCCAGTGAGGTCAACACATAAAATGAACCATCCCAGGTGCTGTGTGACGATGTAGGGGAGGCACGATGAGGAGGGGCAGGTGGCCTTCTGGATGCAGGTGATTGAGCAGCCACCGCCAGATGGTTCTGAGCTTGGTTCTTGGGTCATACCTATGCTCCACCTCACCGATGACGGTTCTCCTTCTCACCAAGGATGTTCAGACAGTAACAGAAATATGTTTTTCCCTTCAGATCCAGAGTCACTTTAATTTTGTTCTCAAAGTGTGTGATCAGAGAGCTATTCTAGTGTCTCCTTACTAGTTTTAATTAATTTCTCCTTTATAGAAGCAGGACACCCACCTGGGGTGTGGTTTTATTTCATCCTTTAAAACAGACATTGCTCCTCCATTTTTAAACTAGATTCTATCTGGATAACTTGGTGGATAACTACAAAGAAGCCAAATAATGCAGTGATTAAAAGAGACTCCAGAGCTAGGCTGTCTGTGATCAAATACTACTCTGTGATGTGTCTCAGTCTTCACTACCTCACCGTGTGTACGAGACTTAAAAGTGTTAATAACTCAAAGTTCTTAGAACGGCTTCTGATGCGTATGAATTCTCATGTGATTCTCGGCTATTATTGTTACTCTAACTGACCCCTCACTCAAATGGGGTGACTAAGCCTTTACTCTAGGTCTGGTTTCTGGTATCTTTTTTGTAAGTGTTGTCTCCAAGAGAACACAAATATGCTTCATTTCACTTTCACAAGTTTCAGGGTATTTAATGCAAACAAAATATCATCTGCAGGGAGTGGTCCCCTCCTGCCGGTCTCACTCCCTACCCCCTCAAAAAGCCACAATGGTCTTCAGGTGTATTTTTGGATTATTTAGGAATAGCCAATTCCTATACAATAGGCCATTCACAGTTCTTAACCAATTATTGCACCAGCTAGAAGAGATTGCTCTGCTTATAGGCAGCCCTCTTGAGAGAAAAGCCAAATTCAGCTTCTTAACGTGTATCTTGCTATGATGGCACCGCCTTACCCTGTCTTCGTGTCACAGCTTGTTCACTCAAGGACACACAATTGCCTCGGTGCAGCTAGTCTACAATCTGTCTGGTGAAGGGCCTATGAGGTGATTTGCGTGAAAGTTCTATCAAAACACAGATGATGTCGATTATTTCGGACAACTCAGATATTCTATTTGGGGACATTTTACTGAACATATATGGAGAGAGGGAGGGTTATTTTATTAGCAACAGTAAGCCTGAGTGAGCTGAAGTAACGAGCAAGCAGAAGCTATGAGCAAGCAGAAATCATGTGTAAGCGGAAGGCAAAAGACACACAGCACAGAATGTGAGATAGCTGCTTGGGAGTGGCCGGAGCAGAAGAAGTGGAGGAGGTGGAAACAGACGGGGACTGACACAGTCCGTCTGTTGAAGGAGGGACAGGTTAACTAGCTCCCACAGCTGCTTTGAGTTCTTCAGTTTTTGACCTGTTCCAAATTCTAGAGGTCCAGCCCATGGCTGTTTCTGGGTTTTCTTGCAATTAGATCAATGCGTGTGCTCGTAATATATTCTTACGACTTGAGGTAATTTGAATAGGCTTTGATCCTTACCAGTCAAAGAGCGTAAGGATCACTCCAGATGCTGTAGTTTTTCCTTTTGTTACAGATGGGAAAAAAAATGAACTTTAAGATCCTTGACAACAGAAAACAAATTGCATTCATCATTACAAGTCCAAATTTTAAAATCAAATATGTAATTATACTTACTTTTATTCAAAAAAATTTAAATAAAGGAAAATGATCATTGCTAATTTTTCCTTTTTCTATATTGAGGTATATTTCTCATACAATAAAATGCACATATTTTAAGCATTCAGTTCATGAGTGCTGATAATTGTGTTCATGTGTATAAGCACCATGACAATCAAGATATAAAATATTTCCATCATTCCCCAAAGTTCCCTTATATCCCTTTCTAGTCATTTTCTCCCACCTCTAAATAGGTGATCACTTTCCGACATGTATCATGCAGATGACCTTTGCCTATTCTTGGATTTCAGATAAAAGCTACCATAGAATAGACATATCCTGTTTTATTTGCGCAACATAATGTTTTTCAGATTCATCCATGTTGTATGTACTTCAGAAATTATTCCTTTTTATTGCCGAGTAGTATTCCATTGTATGAATACATCATAATTTGTTTATTTTTTCTTCTATTGATAGGTATTTGGATTGTTTATCAGTTTTTGGCTATAAACATTCCTGTCTTGTTGTGGGCATATGTTTTAACTTTGGGGGGATAAATACCAAGGAGTGAAATTTCTGGATGAAAGTGTAGATGTATGTTTACCTTCATAAGAAACTGTCAATGCATTTCTCAAGATGGTTGTACTATTTACACACCCATGAGTAAAGTATGAGAGTTCCAGTTGCTCTGCATCCTTGCCAACCCTTTACGTTGTCATTCTTTTTTATTTTGGCAATTTTAGTGATTGATTTTCATTTACATTTTCCTAAATATTAATAATGCTGAGCACATTTTAAAACATTTTTATTAGCTATTTGTAAATCTCTTCTGTGAGGTGTTTAAGCTTTTTATTCACTTTTTATTCGAATGCTTATTTTTTTATTGTTTATTTGAAAGTTTTTACATATCCTAAGCCTTTCATCAGATGTATGTATTATAAATATATTTTTCCAACAGTGTTCACCTTGCTTATGCATTTTCTTAATGATTTTTTTTGATGAGCAGAAATTTAAAATTTTGAGACTGTGAGATTTCCTCAAAAAATTTTAGGACATTTTATTACAGAAACCAAACTAACCATGTTTTAGGCGTCTCTGAGTAAAATGTTTTCAGATACCACAGAGAAATCAGCTTTCTTGAAAATACCTTACTTTTTTGGGGCAGGGGGAAGAGACGGATCAGTAGTTTGGAAGATGAATTCTCTATGCAATGTCTATATCTCCTAGTGATTGTGACACTAGTCAGAGTGGTTGTTGCATATTGGCGGTTGTTAAAAATTCTCATTTTTTAGTTACAGGGCCATTTTCAAGGAAGCAAGATTTTACACCTTATATAGAACACAAATGAAAGCTGTCTTATTAGCAAACAGAGCAGGTATGGTTCTTAGTTTATAGACATTTTATTTTTTAGTATTAATTTGATTTTAAAAAGAAAGAAAATTGAGTTTTCTGTTTAAAAGGTGGATCACATCAAATCATTGCCATCTTGAAGTAAATCATCTGCTTTCTCACTTAAGTAACTATCTTCTAGATTAGGCTTTTTTACCCATTGGTTTCCAAAGTACCAGAGTAGTATTTGTTCTTAATATATATGTACAAAGCAAAATTTCCCTGACTTGCTGGTTTGTGGCACACATGTAGTCTCAATATTGCTGCTCAAATTATGATGGCTTTGCGTACATTTCCCAGAGACTAAAGAAAGCAGAGTCTTAAATTGAGCATACCTTAAAAGTCAGCTTTTCTTTTTCTTTCTTTCTTTCTTTCTTTCTTTCTTTCTTTCTTTCTTTCTTTCTTTCTTTCTTTCTTTCTTTCTTTCTTTCTTTCTTCCTTTCTTCCTTTCTTCCTTTCTTCCTTTCTTCCTTCCTTTCTTTCTTCCTTTCTTTCTTTCTTTCTTTCTTTCTTTCTTTCTTTCTTTCTTTCTTTCTTTCTTCTTTCTTTCTTTCTTTCTTTCTTTCTTTCTTTCTTTCTTTCTTTCTTTTTCTTTTCTTTCTTTCTTTCTTTCTTTTTCTTTCTTTC
>CAUYSK010103613.1:0-47185 GCA_963575035.1 Avahi laniger | reverse complement strand
GCCAATCACATATAGTCAGTCAAATAAAGTAAGTCTCAAAACAGTAAGTCTAGTCTTACATCCTGACACTATAGACCAAAATCCAAGGAAGTTTTGGGGATTTGCACTTGGAGAAACAGTGGCTTTCCTTTTTTGATCAGTACCTTTAGTAGTGCCTATTTTTTCCCCAAGAAGCTGTATTTTTTTTTAAAAATAGGGGCCGGGCGCGGTGGCTTACGCCTATAATCCTAGCACTCTGAGAGGCCAAGGTGGGCGGATCATTCTGAGCTCAGGAGTTCGAGACCAGCCTGAGCAAGAGCGAGACCCCCGTCTCTACGAAAAATAGAAAGAAATTAATTGGACAGCTAAAAATATACATACAAAAAATTAGCTGGGCATGGTGGCACATGCCTGTAGTCCCAGCTACTTGGGAGGCTGAGGCAGAAGGATTGCTTGAGCCCAGGAGTCTGAGGTTGCTGTGAGCTAGGCTGACGCCATGGCACTCGCCCCAGGCAAGAGAGTGAGACTCTGTCTCAAAAAACAAACAAACAAACAAACAAAAAACAGACATAAAGACCAATGTAATAGAGTAGAAAGCCCAGAAATAAACTCTACCACATATAGTCGAATGGTTTTCAACGAGGGTGCCAAGATCATTCAATGGGGAAAGGACAATCTTTTCACCAAATAGTGCCATGAAAACTGGATATCCACAGGCAAAAGAATGCAGCTGGACCTTACCTTATACCATATATAAAAATTAACTCAAAACAGATCAAAGACCTAAATATAAGAACTGAAACTGTAAAACTCTTAGAAGAAAACATAGGAGAAAACATCATGGCATTGAATTTGGCAACGATTTTTTGGATATTGCCCACAAAAGCATGGGCAATAAAAGAAAATATAGACAAGTTGGACTTCATCAAAATTAAAAACTTTTGTACAACAAAGGACACTATCAACAGAGTAAAAAGGCAACCCATGAAAAATACCTGCAAATCATATATCTGATAAGGGGTTAATACCCAGATTATACAAAGAACTCCTAAAATGCAACAACAAAAAACCCAATTAAAGAATGAGTAAAGAACTCAAATAGAAATTTCTCCAAAGATATATCAATGGCCAATAAGCACACAAAAGGATACTCAATATGATTAATCATCAGGGAAATGCAAACCAAAACTACAATGAGATACCACTTCATACCAATTGGGATGGCTATTAGAAAAATGAAAAAAACGAAACAAGTGTTCGTGAGGATGTGGAGAAATTGGAACCCTAGTGCATTACTAGTGGGAATGTAAAAGGGTACAGCTGCTATGGAAAACAGTATGGTGGTTCTTCGAAAAATGAAAAATAAGGCCAGGTGCTGTAGCTCACACCTGTAATCCCAGAGCTTTGGGAGGGTGAGGCAGGAGGATTGCTTGAGGCCAGGAGTTCAAGACCAGCCTGGGCAACGTAGCGAGACCCCATCTCTACAAAACCAATGAAATTTAAAAATTAGCTGGGTGTGGTGGTATATGCCTGTAGTCCCAGCTACTCAGAAAGCAGGAGGATCCCTTGAACCCAGCAGTTCAAGGTTACAGTGAGCTATGATCCTGCCACTGTACTCCAGCCTGGGTGACTAGCAAGACCATGTCTCTAAAAAAAATAAAAATAATAAATAAATAAAATAGGCCATGCTTGCCTATTGGGATAACCCCCCCACCAAAAAAAGAACTACCATATGATTATGATTATAATCTGGGTATATACTCAAAAAAACTGGAAGCAGGGATTATATACTCATGTTTGTAGCAACATCATGTACAACAGCCAAGAGGTACAAGCAACCCAAGTGTCCATCAAGGAATGAATGGATAGACAAAATGCAGTGCATACACACAGTGGAATACTATTCAGCCTTAAAAAGGCCATTAACGACTGCCTATAAAAAGAATAGGGAAAAAAAGGGAAGGACATTCTGACACATCCTACAACACAGATGAACCTTGAGGACATCGTGTTAAGTGACATAAGCCAGTCACGAGACAAATACCGCGTGACTCCACTCACAGGAGGCAGCCAGAATAGTCAAACTCAGAGACGGACAGGAGAAAGGTGTGGGGGTGGGAGGGAGGAGAACGGAGAGTCACCATTTACCGGGGACAGCCCCAGTCTGGGAGGCTGAGCTGCGGAGAAGGACGGTGGCGACGCCGCACAACAAGGGGAACGTACTTACTGCCGTGGAACTTTACGCTTAGAAATGCTTAAGATGGCAAATTTTGTTACATGTATTTTACCACATTTTTTTAAATGGTAAAAATGGTGAAAAAGTGAAAAAGCAGGCCAAACGACACACTTGAGGGCAAGATCTAGCCTGTGGTCTCCGAGGACGTCGCTGAGGTAGAGGGGGCCGGTCAGGGGTGGGGCTGACACTGGCGGGAACCCGGGAACCTCGGGCTCGTGGCTTCAGACACGCCCAAGAAGACGGGGAGGGGAGCTCAAGGCCGCCAGAGCACGTCCTGGGGCTGCTGCTGCCCACGTCGCGGAGGGTCACTGCGACAGCCACAGCCTCCTCCGGTCACCAGACCAAGCCCAGCGGCCCCTGTGGCCTGGGTCAGCCGGACACCCGGAGGCTGCAGACCTTTGGCCCGAGTGCTCCATGAGTAAAGCACCCCTCCATGTGACACTTAGCCATGAGGAGGCCTGAAAAGACCCCTGCGGTCCCCACAAACGAGCCCGGGTCCCAGTGCTGGTAACAGAGGCTCATTTCCCCCGTCAGCCTGGCCAGTGGGGCAGGGGGTTTCACACGATCACCACCTTGAGTCCCCCCATAATAGGTACTATCCTTATCCCCGTTTTACAGGAAGAAAAACCGAGCTCCCCAGAGGTTAAGCCTTCTTTAAACAACTTACTTGAGGTCACCTGACCACTAAGTGGCAGACCCAGGACTAGAACACGAGTCCGGCTGGCCCTGCAGAGCCCTCTCTCCTGCCCACTAGGCCACGTGGCCTTCCGGGAACAGCACCGTGAGAAGGCAGCCAGGCAGACGGCGAGTGTGGACACGTTGGAAACAAGGCCCCGTGCAAACAGGGCGGCGCGCGCCCCACGGTGGGCTCTTCTCACAGGAGCAAGGGTCGGTGTACCGGGAAAGTCGACGTCTGCGTCAAATCAGCGAGAATGACAGGAGACCGGGGCACGTGGAGATGACACCTCACGACGGACCGCACTTTACAGTTTGCCATCTCTTCTCTCTCCACTCTCACAATTGCGCCACCCCATGCCCACAAATGAAAAAACATTTATTAGCCCCCATCTAGAGTCTGGGAAATGAAGGCTGGTGGAGGAAGTCACTTCTTACAGCTGCACGACTAGCGCGTGGTACAGCCGGGACTGGAATCCTGCTCGTGGGATTCCTGATCCAAAACTCTTCCCGGTAACGGTGGTGGCGGCGGCGGTGGCAGAAACCCCAGTTACTCCCTGGGGATCGACTCACTGTATACTCGTATAACATCCATTTCACAGATGAGGCAACTGAGGTGCAAAGTGGTGATTAACCAGCCCAAGGTCACGCGGCTAATGAGCAGTGCCAAAGTCAGAGTTGGAGCCCGGCTCCAGGCCCACGGGGCCGGCCACGTCGCGTAAGCTCAGACCTTCCAGAGAGTAGCTACGGAAACCAGGTGCATCCCCTCAGGAATTTCCAGAAAAGAGTTGGCAGTCACAAAATCCGAGGACAAATTGAGAGCAACGAGCAGAACTATTCTGAATTCCCAAGTCACAGGGGGGCGGGGGATTTCTCCTAAATGGGGCTGGAGAGCTGGGCCCAAAGCCACCGGAAAGGCCGGGATACTTCACCCTCAACCTCCCCTCTTAAAAAGTCAGTAGACTCTGTTAATTAAAGTAAAATATATTTTCAAAAACTTGTTTTTAAAGTTGCAAAAGGCTACGTATTATTTCATTTGTATGAAATGTTCGGAAAAGGCAAATCCATAAAAACAGGAGGGAGATTAACGGTTGCCAGCGGCCGTGGAGGGGGGGAGAACGCAGAGGGACCGTGAGGTTGTCTGGGGTGATGAAAATGTCCTGAAGTGACACAGTGCTGACGGCTGCATCGTCCTTTTAATATACAGCTACTGAACTGCACTCCTTAAACGAGTGAATTTTATGGTACGTGAAAGGTATGTCACCAAAGCTCTTTTAAAAAAAAAAACTTGTTTGAAAAATGAAGTGTCTGAACAGCCTAAACCAGGGAAGGCGGAGAAAGGAGGAGGTGCTGCCAGGCTGTTGCCTGAGGCCAGACACAGTCCTGCAGGGTGGGCCCTGGACCACAGCCCCTCGAGCAGCACTCCGGCCATGCCCTTTCTGCTGCCACAGTCCCTTTGCACCGGCTGGTCCTCAACTCAAGAGTGACGCCCCTCCGCTCTGTGCCAGAACTCAGCTCCGGCACTGCCTTCTCAGGGAGGCCGACCCTGACCTCCACAATGAGGTCACAACCCTCTCGGACAAGCACCTGCAGCCCCGTGCGCGCCCCTCCCGGAGACCCCACTTTAGGTGAGTGTGTGGAGCAAGTGTCTGTCTTCCCTCAAACGGAGCCTCCACAGGGACAGGGGCCTGCCCGTCCACCTGCGTATCTCTGGTGCCCAGCTCAGTGTCCCAGACAAAAGAGGTGCTCGTGAACATCCGGGGAAGGCAGGCGGACACGCGGCAGGCAAGAGGACCAGAGAGCTGGCCTTGAAGAGCCCCCGGTCAGTGGGGCAGACAGGCCCAGAGACAGCCCGGCAAGGGGGTGAGTGGACAGGAGGGAGACAGAGTACGAGAGGCCCCCAAGGAGGCCCACTCAACGAGGGGCAGGTGGGTTCTTGAGAAGAGCACGCAGCTGTAAGCTAGGAGAAGGCTGCATGTCGACAGTGCATACAAACAACCTGCTCCCCGGAACTGGGAACGAGCCACAGCACCCTGTGACGTGCACGAAGCAGACGGTCCACGCATCTGGGTAACGTCTTTGCCTTCCAGTCAAGTTCTCTGTCCCATGAGCCAGCAAAGTTGTCAACAGAGAGCCCCGGGCCCAGAGCTCAGGGGCCCAACGGCCAGGCCAGGGCGCTGACTCCAACGTGGGGAGGATGTGGGACCCTAGGGACGTGGGTGAGGCTTGGACCCGGCCACAGAGAGATGCTGACGGTGGGAGAGGGCAGAGGGCCTGGGGCCTGCACGGAGCGGGGAAGGGAGGAGAGAGAAGCAGCCGTACGCGCCGAAGAGGGCAGTAGTCAGCCCCACAGGGCAAGTAGCTCACAGGCCGAGTGTCCCCAAACGTCTTTCCGGACAGCCAACAAAGGAAACGACAGTCACCGGCACAAACCCTGACTCTCCCTGCTTCCAGAGGTTTGAGAGATTCTTCCCCAGAACGCGCTCAGGCCAGCCTCTGCCTTTACCAAGAAATCAAGAGACCGAGAAGTGTCCTCCAGTCTCCCGTGGCGTGACCGTCTGCAGCGAGTTTTGTCCACGCAGCCTGCCCAGTCCAGGGCGCCGTGGAAGATGGGGGGGATCAGCATGGGCCCAGGGCAGGAAGCCTCCCTGCACCTTCCTGCTCCACTCCCGTCTCCGTCTCTCCTGGAGGGGTAGGGCCCGGCCCCGGCAACCACGAGGAGATGAAGCGAAAGGATGACCGGGGTGGGAGGCCCGGGCCGCTGACTCTCACCACCTCCCAAGCCAGGAGAGGAGATCCCACCTGTCTCCTCTTACTATGCCAGCGGCCTGGAGAGGCCAGGTGCCTGCGGTAACGTCCTATGACCTGCTCTGCAGTGGGCAGCGGCCTCTGCCCATTCCAGCTTCCCCAGGTACCTGGTTCTGCAGCTGGGTGGATGTGGCTTGCTGGTCACTGTCGCGGAGGACCAGCTCCTCCTGTAGCTGGGCTTTCTCCTCCTGAAGCTGGGACATGGCCTCCACCATCCTATGCACCACGGGGGCCGCACCTGGCGGCCCTGCCAGGCTCGAGCACCTCCTGCTGCCAAAGAGCCGCCCACCTACGAGCAAAGCAGCGGCTGATGAGCTGGGCAGCAGAGGCCTCAACGCTGGCTGGCGGAGGACAGGGGGTCCATCACGGCGGGCACACCATCGGGAGCAGGAGGGGATGCAAGCGGAGGGCGCGGGGCAATAGTCTCGGGCTGGGGTGGCAGCGGGGGCCTGTCTCAGAGGAAGCCACTCTGGGGGGCAACTTCCAGGGGGCAGAATTGCCTGGATCAGGACTTAGGAAGACAACTTTCACTGACTCCTCCTCTCAGAGCAGGTGTTCTAGGTCTCACGGGCCGCTAGCCCCTCTCCACGGCCATGCTGCACGGAGTCGCAGCCGAGAAAGACGAAAGGTTTTCACCCGGAAAACACCATGCTGGTAGGAACGTGGTTTCTTTAAACCTCGAACCCTCTCAAGAGTACACAGGAGAGGAGCGGGACTCCCCAGGCTGTCCCTGCGAGAAGCGGTGCCCTGCACACGGAGAGGGAGCAAGGGCAGTGTGTACACATGTGAGGCCAGACAGACCAGGGCGCAGAGACGGCAGCAACGCAGCCAGGCCAGCCCCTGCGCTCACTGTGAGGACCAAGCACGGGGACCACACAGGCTCAGGAAAGTGGCAGATACCGAGCTGGGCAGGAACTCAGCCTTCCTCCTCCGCCTCCCACGGCCTTCCACTGTCCTGTCGCCCGGAGCAAAAGAGAGACAGACAGATCGACGAAGGCAAAGAGACAGAATCGAGGCCCACGACCTGCCAGTGGGTCATCACAGCTTGCTACCTGGCACCGAGCAAGGCCAGGTCTCTGCAGGCCGGGAGCTGGCGGAGTTCGGGGGAAGGGCAGGGAGATCTGCCTCCTCCCTCGAGCTGCCCAAAAGGAGGCTGGCAAAATGTCCAAGAGCAAAGAATGAAGAGGGGTGTCACATCTGCCAGCCAGATAGCCCCCTGGTCCCCACTTCGGAGCCCCAGGGCACTGAGCTTTCTAGAACTAGGTCCCGGGATTCCCAGCCCCATGCAGGCTGAGGGGGGCAGGCACGCACGTGAAGTCACACACACCCTTGGCAGCCCCGACTGGGGGTGTGCCCGCTGCTCTGCAGGGATGCCAAGTGGACTAGGCTGGACAGGGGAGCGGGTGGGGGGTGCCCTGCAGGCTGGGTGGGAGGAGGGATAGGTGGGCACAGCCGGGCTCCACTCTTCCAGAGAGCTGCGGCAGGGCAGTCCCCAGTTGGACGGTGACCCTGGCTCTGTGGCCTGCACGTGACACAGCACGCCCGTCACACAGAGCTGGCCGAGCTCCTGCGATCTGTTCTAGAGAGAGCCAGGTCAGACGGATGCTTCCAGGCCTGCACGCGGGGCTGCTGTGAGCGGCATGTGACCAGCGTGGCCCTCAGCCCTTTGCAGACTGCTGTGGTGTGGCAGGGAACACACTGGCCTCTGGCCCGAGAGCTGGTCCTGTCACTTGAGATACGTGTGGGAGGGCGCCTCAGGGTCCTCCCCTGTGAAATGGGGACAACAGGCTCTGCCCGACGGAGCCCAGAACCGTGGGGATGTACGGCTGCGGGCAAACGTTACACAACGGGCCACAGGGCTGAACTGAGACATCGGAGAGCTGGGACATTGCTCATGTCGCAGGAGGTCACCCCGACCACGGCACCGCCGTGTGCACCGCAGGGCAGCTGACAGGGGCCCAGAGAGCGCTCATGGGGGCAGCAAAGATCTGCATGAAGCCAGGGGGGGTCGGAGGCAGGGGAAGACTGGGGGCAAGGTGGGATCAAAGGGGCACTCAGGTGCAAGGGACGGAACGGGCCTCGTGCTGAGGAGGCCGCAGGCCTTGCCGATGGGGTCGGTCCTCGCTCTTGGTTGGAACTGGCTTTCTCCCTCGAAGCCTCCTGCTGCCCGAGGAGGGAGGCCCCCCTAATGAGCCGGATGACACCCCTTCCCAGGGCCTACCTGCCCACCCCTCAGCCAGGCCCCAGCACCTGCTGCTGGACAGGAGTGTCCCGCACAGGCGAACGCGGCTCTGGTACCACCTCAGAGAACGGAGCGGCTCCTTCCACCACTCGGCAAGTTCAGACACACGAATTAACCTCTTGGCCGGAGAGGAGGAAAACAACAGGAAGACCAGCTCCTTTTTCCTCCACACGCTCTTGGCCTTCCCCCTGGGCTCCTTGAGGATGCCTGTGCCCAGTTACCACCGGGGACCCCAGCATGGAGCCAAGAGACCATGCATAATGTACGGGGACCCTGTAGAGCCTTCCAGAAGCAACTAGCCTCCGGATGCCACGGCAGGCCTTGGCAGAAGAGCGGAACCACCGGCTCCCTGTTCTCAGCCTCCAGGCAGGAGAATCCAAGCCTGTCCTGGGAGCCTCCAGAGCCCACCAGCCAGGACAGGAGGGAGGGCGCCGGGCTGCTCTGCAGGCAGTGGCGTCTGTGAGGTTGCCACCCTCACCCTGCTTTTGACAGGCGCAGGGAGAGACAAAAAGCGGGGAAATTCAACCCCGGCCCGCACTGGCCAAGGCCTCTTATCACCGGGTGGGGCCTTGGTGGCTTTGGGAGGAGGGTGGCACTGGAGAGGGAGGTTATATGCACATCGCTGCCCCCAGATCCGGGGGAAGCAGGCTGGGGTCTCCCAGTGCCATGTCGGGCAGCCGGAGTCTGGCTGGGCAGGACAAGTTTGGGGACAGCTCAGACGCCACGGGAGTCCCTCCTGCGCTGGCCTCGCCAGGGTGTTCTGGGTGAGCGGGCAGACCTCCTTTACCTGTTTTCTCTACATTCACGGCGCCACCAGCTTCCGGGGCCTCGCGGTCCCGCCTGGGGGCTGGCGCCTGCCTCTTCGGGAGCTTCTCTTCTTTCGTCCCCTGACTCTTGCTCTTGCACCCCTTGTCCTGCGGGGCCTGCTGCCAAGACACAACCAGAATCCTCGCGTGAAGGGGACTGCGCTGGGGACGGAATCCCTCAAGCCTGAGGACGGTGCACTCCCGGAGCCAGCGAGGGACCCCGGGGCCCAGCAGGTCCAGTCCCTCGCTGTGTGGGTGGGGACAATGAGGCCCAGATCCCACAGCAAGACAGCAGCAGTGGCTTCTCCTGCCCCCTTCAGTAGCCGGCCCTCTGCCCCAGCAAAGAAGTTCGTGGGCACTTGACGTCCTTAGGGGAAGCTCAGGCCACCCCTGCAGGCTCCCGAGGCAGGAGTCGCAGCGGCCTGCTTCATTCGGACCCGCAAGCCCCTCCACACACATCAGCCTCAGCGCAACCCCCCCAGGATGTCAGCTGCCACGGCCCCTTGTCACACAGCCCCCCGCCTCCAGATGGTGACTGCCACAGAGGCTGCACACAAGCCCACCCAAGCAGGGGGAGGGCCCCGGCCCTGCCTCCTTCATTCCCCTGCCCCACGTGGCTACCCAGGGATCCTGGGACCCTGTCTCCCGGTCCGGGAGGAGCCCAGGCAAGCAGGCGGGGACAGAGCAGACCCACGCACAGGCACGGGGAGAGACCAGAGGAAGTCACCTGCAGCTCACGCAGACAGAGGCCCAAGGCAAGTGGCAGAACCACATGGAAAGTGCAACAATAAACATAAAACAGGCGTGGAAAACAATCCAGAGAAACACACAGTCTAAACTTTTTGCGAATAAAAAGAGAGAGAGAGAATGTGGGAACAGGGGAAAGGAGGTGGCCTAACATTTCATTTTGAAACCTTTTGGCACTTGAATTTTTAACCTTATGAACACCAACAGTGTTTGGGTTTTTTTTTAATGTCAGCAGAGGTTATCTGGGAAGAGAGAGAGCAGATAATTCTCGTGTGTCTTTGTGCCCTCTAAATTCAAAGCAAAAAGACAAATGTTAGCTTTTAAAAAATGCTCAGTCTAGAGGCGCAAGGCCTGGGTGTGAAGCCTGGCTCCGCCTCGCGTAAGCTGTGCGACTGTGGGCAAGTTACTTACCTCCCCTGGGCTGCGTTTCCCGCATTCTTAAAATGGAAACTCTAACAGCCCTCGTCTCAGCGAGACTGTGTGAACAGTAACTGAGATAACGTCGGCAAAGGACTCAGAAGGCGTCTGGCACATAGTAAGCGCCTGATACAAGGTATACCGGTATTATCACGTTATTCTGGTAATCTTCACTTTTTTTTTTTTTTACTTTGTAATCAAAAAGCCAATAAACAGAATTAAAAAGATGAGAAAATCGACATCAGCAGGCTCGGCAGCTTGCCGCCCACCCCGTCCCTCCAGAACCCACACGCCACTGGGCAAGGGAGGGTGATGAGCGCCCCCCTTGGACTCAGAAGAATTCCCACCAACTTTATTTCGTCCCCTTCCTCGGCCAACTGCCACAGCATCACAGGCAGGCTCGTCGGGGCGACAGCTGGGAGCTCCCATCTGCTGACCAGCACGAAGGTTACACTATTTCTGGCTTGTTGGCCAAGCCATGGGAAGGGCAGACGGGCCCCGGGAGGCTGGGAATTTCTGTAGCACCTCGGTGGGGGGCATCTCAGGTTTTAACCATTGGACTGAGGCTGGGGCGGGGGAGTCACCAAGCCTACTCGGTCACCTCACTGTGCTTGGGACCCACTCTGGCCCCGCATCTGTGACCCGGGAGCACCTCTAAATGTAATAGAGCTTTACGGGGGCCCGGAAGGACGCAAACGTGGAAGCCGGTTGCTGGCGGCACCTTCTCAGAGATCCTCAGCAGATCTGCTGACCCCAGGACTCGGCTGCAACCACAACCCAGCACCCTGTCATCAAAGCTCAAGAACAGAGCCACCACCCAGCTTGAGGCTGTGGGTTTCTGACCGCTGCGTCCCAATTTAACTACCAGCGGCTCAAGTCAGAGCAAAGACCAGGTTCTCTGGTTTCTTTAACTGTTCTCTCACCAGACCTGCTTTTCTCACGAACTTACGGATAAAAGGAGGACCGTCTGGTTCAGTTTTCAGATGAACCAATCACAGGAGAAGGGCTGAGAAACACTTCGAAACACAAGACTGTCCCCGAAGCAACACCAACCACAGGGCTCGTGTTCAGATTAGGGGTTGGGGCGCCATGCCACCCGGGCCAGGACTTAAGTCTGCACTGGAGAGGACGTGTATGCTGGGGGGGCATGTGTGTTTCCCACACCCCATCCTGCTCACCATTTGTACACGGTCCTTCAAGGCTCTGTGCAAATGGGGCTTCCAGCAAGGGCGGAATCGGTGTGCGCACATCAGGAGGACGTGAGGGATCGGCGGCCCTCTCACACACGAGCTTTCTCGGCGAGGCCTTGGCGACACACCCAGACAACTCTGCTGCCTCGTCCTCCGCCACTGCGTTTACTGGCCCTTGCCAGGTTTGTGCTCACGCATTCGCGGTCACTTGGTTACGCTCTGGCGCCGCTGCTGGACTCAGATCTCCTTCCCCTCTTCGCCGTGTCCCTGCCCTAGCACAGCCCTGGTACAGCGGGCGCTTTGTAAATACCTGCCGAGCGGGTGTGTTCACTAAAGATGGGCAGAGTCCCTGCTGCCCTGAGAATGCTCAACACCGACAGCGGCATGAACGCACAGGTATTTGTCTAGGGAGCTCACTGCAATCAGAAACAACAGAGGATCGGCTCGATGGTGATGTACGGTAAACCCTGCAGAATATTACGCAGCAGTTCAAAAGAATGAGGTGGTTCCCTACATGTCGACAAGCAAGAGACCACCAAGACTGTTGACAGAAAGAACCAGTTTCAGAATAATATGTAAAATAAACAATACAAATCATCTAAATATAATTGATTATACAGGACAAATAAATGGCTAAAAACTAAACACTTAACAGTGGATTTCTCAAAGATAAAGGGCTACAGGAGGCATTGAGTTTCTAGGTACTGTATCTCTGCCCTGTGGGAATTCTTTATATCATGTTACAAGGCTAGTTGTGTGTAGTGGTTCAGATCTCGGCTCACTGTGTGACCAGCAGCAAATAACTTAACCTCTCTGAGCCTCCACGTCCACATCTATGAAGCTCAGATAAAACAGTAACCACGTCCTGAGACTGTTATGAGAATTATAAGGACTGATATGAGATATATAACGCCTGGCACAAAGTCAGTGTTCAATAAACAGTAGCTATTATTACTGTTACTATTACGTATTAGTTCTACAAGCAAATATACATACATATGTAAGTTTATCTTTTTAAAGTTGCTTAGTGATAACTACAAGGGAAAGGAACCCGAGTTTTGGTGAAGCCCCTGTGTAGCTTTGGATTCTCACCTCCAACAAGGAAAGACAAGTATTAGTATTATCCCCCGAGACTCACGTGCCTGAGGGGGAAGGAACAGCCACCCAAAACCTGACTATTTTCTCAACACCTCCTCTGGGCTCAGCTCCTCCCAGCCAAGGCCTGACACTTCCCATTTCCACACCTCAGCCAGGGCGTGGCTGCAAAGCTTCTGTCACCTCCTGCGAGATCTTCCCCCGAGATAACTTAATAAAGCAAACTGCTCCATCCACAGGGGCTCCCGGGTCCGGGCTGCGAAAGGCTTGGCAGAGAGGTGCAAGGGGGTCCCCAGCTCTCCCTCGGCACTTCCTTCCCCCAGGAGGCTGGCGGCGACCTGCCTGCTGCAGTTCAGGGGACCAAGGCACGGCACTCACCTGCACGGTCAGATAGAGCCCGCGAGGGCTCCCCGGGCCAGTCCAGTCCACACTGAGGGCTCGGCACTGAGCCAGGGCTGGGCGAACTGTACTTCGGGCACCAGATTCCTCGTCACCGCAGACGGGGGTGTCTTTTCCACGCCCTGCGCCAGAACAGAGCAATAGGTGAGACTCGCAGACTGCTGCCCATGGACCACTGGCCAGGGCCGAGGCCAAGCTCAGCCTTCACACACTCCTGGCAGGCCCAGGCACGACCAGGAGGGACTCACACGCCCTCACACGCCTGCCCTACGCTTGGAGGGGAAGGGCTGGCACATGGTGGGGGTTACACTCCTTCCTTACCAAAAGCCACCCCAAGATTCTTTTTCAAAAGGGGCCCAGGACCCCACCAGGAGCTCCCCTCCCCGCAGCAGTGGCTTCCGGGGCTGGCACTTGCTTGACAGAGCAGCAGAAGGGAGCCCATTCCAACTGGCCTGCGCGATGCTTCGAGGAGGTGCACCGGAGCTGTGGCTTCATTACCCTGGCTGCCTCTAGGTGGCAATTTCTCCCCTGCCTTCATTAAGACCAAACCCATGCAGGGTGGCCCCATCTCGGCTGTCTCCGAAGGCATACTCCAACCCAGCTAAAGCGCATCCCCTCATCCCTCTGACATACCACCTCCCTCACCCGTGGGGGAGAGGGCGGACCTTGGCATGGATGCCCCCTCCACCCACCTCCGCCCCCACCACCTGCCGCAGCCTGCAGGGCCGCATGGGGGACAGAGGCTCACAGGGGCAAACTGCAGAGGTGCTAGCCCGGGACGAATCAATGTCCTGAGCACCAGCCACCGGGCCAAGAGCTTTCTTGGCCCTACAGCTCTTCTTGATCCTCAGTTTACTTGTCAGTAAAATGGGGCTAATGAACCAACCTTACAGCCAGCCCTGTAGTGAGGATGAAATGACATGAGACATATAAAGTGCCCACACAGTGCCAGGCACCTAGAAAGTGCCCACAGTACAGGCCATTAGGACCACACTTGCAATCAGCTCCTCACGACCACTCAAGGAGAGAGGCACAGGCAGGTCCCCACTCTCCCTCGGTGCGTCCTGATAGGCAAAGAACCAGAAGCCCAGAAGTGTTAATGACGTGCTCGGGGTCACGTGGAGCCCATATTCAAATCCCACGTGCTAACCAACCCTCTGCCAGCCTACCCCTCTCTGGTGACAATAAGAGGGTTGGGGGGGCGGTGCTCAGAGGAGCCCAGGAGCGGCTGAGTCAGCCGAGACCCTACTCAGAGGCAGGCACTATCTTTGCGTCTCACACACAGGATTTCATTTGACCTCTATCTTAAGTGGGTAAAAGTCTGTATGGTCTTGTAATCTTTATAATACTCATTTAATAGGCCGGGCATGGTGGCTCAGGCCTGCAATCCTAGCACACTAGGAGGCCAAGGCTGAAGGATCACTTGGAGCCAGGAGTTCCAGACCAGCCTCAGCGAGAGTGAGACGCCATCTCTACAAAAAATAGAAAAATCAGCTGAGTGTGGTGGCACACACCTCTAGTCCCAGCTACTTGGGAGGCTCAGGCAGGAGGATCACTTGAGCCCAGGAGTTTGAGGTTGCAGCGAGCTATGATGACGCCACTACGCTCCAGCCTGGGTGACAGAGTGCAACTCACTCTCAAAAAAAGAAAACCTCATCTAATAGACCTATATGCGTGCACACACACACATACACAAACATACACACAGGACTGGAAGCAACTACATAAAATGTTCAGTGACTACCTTAGGTGATCATTTTCTTTTTTATATTTTTCTGTGGTTGTTTTGTTTTGTTTTGTTTTCCAAGGAAAAATATTGTCTTATTGGAAAAGCAATATTCACATTACATTTGTAAACCTTAGGACAACCCCGTGCGGTACAGACCATCCTCTGCCCCTTTCAGACAACTGAGTCTACCTGACCCAAGAGCCCAAGCTTTTCCCAGAGGCCCCCAGGGCCCCCCAGGCCAGGCTGTGCTGTTCGGGTGTAACCAGCCCCAGGCAACCACAGAAGCAGAGACCTCTGAAGGCATCGCCGGCTGCCCCTGACAGCACAAGTGTGGTGGGAGAGAGGAAACAACCAGGCGTTTGCTGTGTGCCCTCTCTGGGCCTCAGTTTCCCCTTCTGCACATCAAGGAGCTTGGACCTGATGGCCCAGAGGGACTCTGCTAGCTCTGAAAGGCTGGCAATCTAAGCCCCTTTCCCGTAGGTCAGGAGTGACAGAGAGCAAACTCAAGGCACCTTGCCTGGAGAGCCCTCTCCCCCGACACTAGCAGGGCGACCTGCCCACGCCGAGCTCGGGAAAGGCTGGTGGCAGCTCCCCAGCAGTCCAGCCCCTGCCAGCAATCAGAGCAGCCACTCACTTCTCGAGTTCGCGGCACCGGGGGACGTGACCCAGAAAGGCAAGGCGGCGCTGACAGCTCCCTGGGGGACAAAAGGGGCCCGGACTCGGGGACCCCTTCACAGCCCACCTGCCGTCGGGGGCTCTACAGAAGCACCTGAGATCGAGCACATGGCACCCAAGCCCCGCCAGCCACGCTCTGAGCAACCTCGCTCGGTTGGCTCCTCACGCCGTCCAGGGGCCAGCCCAGGCGGGATCAAGTGTCAGTGGCGGCGCGGACGCCAGGCAGCCACTTCACCTACCTTGTTTACCAGCCTCGGGCAGAGAGGGGCGAGCCCATGCGCTCGGCCAAGGACCGGCGGCAGCGCAGGGCTCTGACCGGCTGGGCCAGAGGAGCGCCCCAGCGCTCCCGCCTGTGTCAAAGTTTAACCGGCTTCCAGGAGGCCTCCTTCCAGACAGGCGCGCAGGGAAGGAGCGCCCGGCGGGACTGACGCCCGACTCCACACCGCCCGGGCTCTGGGGCTGCCGGTTACCCTGTAATTACCTGACAGCTCTGACCGGGTTTAGGAACCGGTGAGAAACCTCAGCCTCATCTCTGGCATCTGGAGGAAGGAAGGGAAATAAAGAGGCATTTTAAAAATGCGGACTCACCAGTTCTCAACCTCCCCGGGCCGGTGTGTGGGAAAGGGCGGGCGGCAGGGCTGGCTGGGGCTGGGGCGGGGCGAGCCATCCCCGGCGCGGGCTCCCCGGCCCGGCCCACTCTCCACAGGCCCCGCAGCGAGGGCGTGGCTCCCAGGTTCCACGTCCTGCGAGAGGGGACCATGGCCCGGGGCTCAGCGGCCTCCTCCGGGCGCCGGGCAGCCTGCGGAAAGAACAAGGGGAGACCAGCTTGAGGACACGACTGGCACCTCTGGGCAGAGCCGGCCACCGGAAGGACGCCCGTTACTCAGGGCTGCAGACCCAGCCGCAGTGGCCCCCAAGGACCCCTGGGTTCACAGGATGAGATGGGGCCTGTACCCATTTGATGGAGGCTGTTACCAAATAGGGAGGCCCGGAAGTGGGCAAGGAGCATGGCAGGTGTGTCTGCAGCGCCCTGTGGAGACCCCACTCCTGAGCCTTTCCTCCCTGAGCCTGGCAGCACGAAGACGTGCCAGGTCACAACCCCACAGGGAGGAAGCAGCATCTCGGTAAGCCTGATCCTTTTTCTTTAAGACGTCTTATTTTTCTAATTGCACCCAACCACATGCTTAACCCTTAGGCTTCAGGCTCCTCTACCCCAGCTCTGTCTGCCAAGCAGCTAAGGCCTTGAATGCCAACATTTCACTCAGGGGGGGATACGGCAAGTCCCCTTAAAGTCAGCCCATTCACATACTCCCCTGGCCTTCACTGTGCCCAGGAAGCAGCAGGCACCGTGCTAGGTGTTGAGATACAAAGATTTATCCAGCCCTCACTTAATAATTACATATAAATACCTACTATATGCCAGGCACCTGCCAGGGGCCCTCTTTGATCAGGAGAGATGTGGCCTCAAAGCTCCCAGTCAAAAGGGAGATAAAGACTTCAAAACACCCTCACAATCTGAACAGGATTCAGGGAGGTAGGAGGTATGTGCCAGGTACCAGGTGGCATGGGGAATGTGGTGGGGGGGCACTGGTTGAGGATAGAAAGCCCCACAGGTCCCTCAGGAACTGAACAAATGAACAGAGTTCAAGCTTCCACTGCATAAGGCTTTACTGAGCACCTACTATGTGCAAAGCAGCCTTGAGAGCATTTAAGGTGATCAAGCTACTATCCCAGACTCAGACAGTGAAGCCATTTGCAGAAAAAGCAAAGTCAGCTTGGAGAGGCAACATGGGGTTTGCTTTTGGTTTTGACTGAGTTGGGGGCACCCAAGGGGCTTCCTAGTGGAGCTACCTGGGCTGCAAGACCCCTATCCCCATTCCTCGCTGCAGCGACCACTTCCTGCCAGGCAGCAAAGACAGGGCGGAGCTCACGGCACATTCATCGTTGCAGCCCCATGGCAGCCAGCCTGGAGGTGCACCCAGACCAAGTATTCTGCGATGGCTTATTCAGTGAACGTCCTGAAACAAACACACACGCAAAAGCTCAGACTAAAGCCCAGAACAGAGGTCAGGGCTGGACACCAAGACTCGGAGGTAAATAGGGCCACCGATGCCGCAGGTGGGGAGTCAGTCACCAAAGGCTGAGCAAGAGGAGAGAGAGCCAGGTGGGGACAGAGGTCGCTCTGGGGGTGGGAAGTTGGAGAAGGAAGGTCAGAGGTGGCAGGAGTGCCAGGCGCATGCAGAGTCCTCAGAAGTGGCCGGAGAGCGTGTGGGAAGGAGGGCAGAGTCCGTTCCCGGCGAGCCACGCCACAGAGGCACGGACCGCTGGAAGAAACCGAGACAGGCAGAAAGCCCTGGGGGCTCTCAGAGAGAAGGGTGCTGGGCGGACTTGGGGGCTCAAGGAGTGGAGTAGGAGCTGGAGGAAGCAGCCATTTCCTTCTATTCGGGGAAGTCTGGCCGGGACGCGACAGGGAGGATGTGGTGTTTAGAACGGGGCAGAACCGCGCATGTTGGGGAGACCGAGGGGCAGGACTGACTGAAGTATTGAGAGCCCAGAGTAGGGGCCTGAAGATCTGCCATCTGATGTTTGCAGAGCCCAGCCCTGGAGGAGCGCCAGGCTCCTGGCCAGCGCGTCCCAGTCTCTTCCTTCCTTGCCTGAAAAAGACAACTAGGAGGAGGGGGGGGCTCCTGGGTGCAGTTGCACCGCGAAGGAGAGGACTGCGGGCCAAAGGACAGGGCAGAGGCTAATCCAAATACGTGGGCCGGCTCCGAGGAAATTAAGATGCAGCAACGTGGCATGGAGGAAACTAAGCGCCCTCTCCCCCAGGTCGTCTGGCCCAGCACTGGGCACACAACCAACCCCGCAGAGCAGCTGCCCAGTGGGCAAGGGAGAAGAGAGACAGGTCCATCTGCTTGCCCAGCTGCTGGGAAGGTGAGACGGTAGGGGGAGAAGACTCTCGGGGAGGTCCGCTAACCCTAAGGGGCAGGGACAGGAGGAGATAACGTTTCTGTGACTATCAGGAAGGGAAGCCGGGGAGGCCGCCAGGAAGATGTCAGGAAGAAAGAGGAAGGGTGTGTGCTAGATCCCAAAGAGGAAAAAGCAGCTGAATTTAGCAGCCGGAGGGGTGTGAGGTCAAAAGTATCAGTGAATCTCAAATAAGCCGAGGGTTCTGAGCCAAGAAAGAAGCACTCTCTTGCTCCTCATTTGCATGGGCATTTGATACCCAACCTAATGTCCTAGGACCTCTACCAATCTAGGATTCACGGGGTAGGGCAGAGGGACGGGTTCAGAAGCCTGCTGGTCCAGAAACCCACTCTACTGTCGATTAGATGTGTGACCTTGGGAGCGTTACCGTGCCTCGTTATCTCCACCTACGAAATGGGGAGAAACCACCTTACAGGATTGGTGAAAAGATTAGACAAAGCACGTCGTATAAGGTGTTTAGAATGATGTGGGCATGTACAAAGAGCTCAAGAATTTTATTTTTCAGTGACTTCCCTCCAGTGGTGGGTGAAGGCAGAGGGGCTGGAGGAAGAGAGGGTATCTAGCTGTCTCTCCAGGCTCAGGCCAGGGGGGCAGAGCTGCAGCCCTCCCACCTGCCCTAGACCGGGGACATTGCAAAACTTGGGGCACAGACTTGACAGCTGCCCAGAGACTCCTGCTGGGGAGGGCTTGGTCCCCCTGGGAGAGCAGGCAGAAGGTGGGGGAGGTTGGACCGGGGCTGGGATCTCTCTTGCACATAGTCACACACCCTGGGTTTCCCAGAGCAAACCAGATTTCAAATTCTCCACTCCCTGGTGCCATATGAACAGCAGAAGTCTCCACCCTGTGCCCCTGAAGTTCAGTCACTGCAAATACAGGGCCCCATTCTGAGGCTGCATTCCTAGCAAATGACTTTCACTGACCAAGGAGACGCTACTCTATCAAGGGCATGGGAAGTAGGTACGGGCAGAGGCAAAGCCAGGGAAGGTGAAAGGTCAGGGGTGGCCACAACCCCCAACCTTGAGACAGATGTGTTGGGGGGTGGAGGTGAGGAGTGACAAATGGTACTGGAGAATTTAAATACAGCTTCCTCTTTAAAATCTCCCAGGCCCAGGCCCTTTGCTGTGCCAGCCAGAGTTCTGCTGTAACTGGCAGCGTGGCTTGAAGGGGGTGGCTTCTGGGTTCACCCTCCCTGCTGCGACCCCCCAGCTATGGCCGTCAATGGCCCAATTCCTCACTGGCCAAGGCCCTCCCCCTCCTAACCTCGGGCTGGCACAGCCCACCCCTGGTCCTGCCAAGGATAAGGCAAATTGTCCAAGGGACGTGGTGGAAGGAACCGAAACAGCAGCCTTCAAAGGAGTCCTGAGGGTTGGGGAGACCCCTGCAAGGAGAGGGGCGGCGCTGAGTGACACTCCCTGCTAGGCTCTGTGCTCCCTCAGAACCGGTCCCAGGCAGCTCCGATCCCAGAGGACATGCCGCCCCCTGCCTAGCTCTCGGAGTGAACATGCCGCCTTGGGGGTACCTCGCAGGGCTGTGTCTCGGGCCCGGCCCTCCCCGCGTTCCCCGCGGGTCCGGGCAGACGGGTCCCAGGGACAGGGCCACCCGGACACAGCGCCCTGAGCGGGCCAGGCGGAGCCTGAGCGCCCAGCCGCCCCCCAGCCCCGGCTCCGGACTCACCGGCCTGGCGGACGCAGGATCCCGGCGTCGCCGCAGCGCCCGGCCCGCCGGCGGGAGGCAGCTCCACGCCGCCGCCTCCTCTCCGCCCGCTCCGCCCCTCCCGCACACTTTCCACAGGAAATGATTAACTCGGGCCGCAGCGCGTTCCCATGGCAACCGGCTCCGACCCCGGCGGGGGGCGGCGTGCGTGCCGCTTCCACGCGCACGCGCCGGCCAGGGCACGCGCCCCCGCACACCCGCACTCACACGCGGGGCCTCCTTGCGCCCCGCACACGCCGGTGCACACGCACCGATGCACGTGCTCGTCGTGCGTTTCCGAACGGGCACTCACGCTACTCCACGCCCACACCCAGGCTCGCACACAGCCCCACGCCAGGTGGGCCACGCGTACTTCTGCACAGCCTCAAACCGCAATGCAAAACTCTCACGGGCTGGAGCGACACACGTACACGTCTCACACGGGCTCTCACAGTCTGCAAATTTTCTCCCGGTTCCAGCACACCCGCTCTCACACACGAGATGGGGCATGCACACACCTTCCCGTGTCCCCACACGCGCTGGGGCACACGCATGCTCTCGCTCGCTCTGGCACCAACCGTAAGCCAGGCTGCCCAGCACCTCTGCCCCCACCCCAAAGCCCACCCCTGCAAATGAACATCTCCAGAGCAGAAAAGCTGCTTGGGGTCTTTTAAGGTAAAATGCTCTTTCAAGCTCCAGTGAAAACGCCGGTCGTGCCGCAGCTCCCAGCCTAGCCCCGAAGGCTGCCTTACAAGGCACCCAGAGCCTCAGCAGCTGCTGGCGGAGGCCAGGGGCTGGCGGGCGGGAGAGACAGCTGACCCGAGGAGCCACTCTGTGCTTTGTCTTCCAAACAGAGGCGGCATTTTATTCCGGAGCCAGCAGCAATATCCTCCCCCCCACACACACACTGCCAAAGAGGAGGAAAGAAGCCACTCAGAACCCAGCCCAGTGCAGAGTGCAGGCTGACGGTTCCAAAGATGGCCTGAGTGGGGTGGGCACTCTGCCCCTTCCTGCTTGGCTGGGGATGGCCCAGGGGGAGGAGCAGAGAGAGGACTGGAGCAGGGTCTCAAAGTCCAGGTGGGTTCTGTCTCCTGCGGCTGCCGGGGCACTGGGCTGGCAGTCAAGAATCTTGACCAGGGACAGAGCCAAGGGCCTGGGCCTCAGATTATCCTGGATGTCACACCAGGACAGTCACAGTCCCCCAGCTGGAAGTGGACTTGTGCATGTTTATTTTCTAACTGAGATTCCTCAGCGAAGGCCCAATAGAGGGTAAATGTCACTCTCCTGGACTCGTTCCCTGGAGAGTCAGATTTCCAGCCAAGAACCCGGAGAACCCTCCCAGTGAGAGACAAAGCCTTACTTTGAGAGACACCTTCTCTGAATGCCCCCAAACACCAGTGGTCGGGGCACTGCAAGGTCGGACGAAGATGAGATTCCTCTAGATTTCGGACCACGTTCCTCCCTTTGCTACAGTGTCTATTAGTTGATGGGAGGGGTGGGCGTGGGCAGCGTGCCTGTCCTTAAGTCCTGCTATAAAACCGGAGGCCTCCTCTTACTTGGGAGTTGGTACATTGACAGTAACTGCAGGTTCCTTCCGACAAAGCCAAAGCTAGATTTTAGAGTAATAACATTTATCGTTCTTTTTCTCTGATTATAAAAGTAATGGATGTCCATTGTAACCATAATCCCACCCACTGGAGATAAATGCTGCCAGCACTTTTATGTAGTCTTTTTTTTTTTGTGCACATAATGGATACCATTTATTCAAAGCTAACACTGTGCCAACCGCTTCACTAAGCTCTTTATAAACAAAATCCCGACCCTGAGCACCCTAGGAGGTGGGCACATCACATCAGGAGAGGAAACTGAGCCTCAGAAAGTTCCTTCACAGACCTAGCGTGTGATGGAGCTGAGCTATGAGTCCAGGAGGTGTGTGCATACATACATACACACACACACACACACAGAGTGCTGTCATACCTACGTAGGCATAAGAGTTTACTAAGGCCAGGCGCGGTGGCTCACGCCTGTAATCCTAGCTCTCTGGGAGGCCGAGGCGGGTGGATCGTTTGAGCTCAGGAGTTTGAGACCACGCTGAGCAAGAGCGAGACCCCGTCTCTACTAAAAAAATAGAAAGAAATTAGCTGGACAACGAAAAATATATAGAAAAAATTAGCTGGGCATGGTGGCACATGCCTGTAGTCCCAGCTACTTGGGAGGCTGAGGCAGGAGGATCGCTTGAGCCCCGGAGTTTGAGGTTGCTGTGAGCTTGGCTGACACCATGGCACTCTAGCCTGGGCAACAGGCTCTGTCCCCCCCTCCCCTCCGCCCCCCAAAAAAGAAGAGTTTACTAAGATCAAAGCACTAGGAAACAAAAATATTGAGATGTTAAGGGGGAAGCATTTTTGGAATTCTAGCAAAACTCTGACTTGAAATGTAAAAGTTAATTGTTTCATGATTGTTGAAATTTAAGAATGCACAATGTCACCAGAACTACATACTGACTCCAAGGTCATCTCTGTGCCGGCAACTTCACTGATGGTTTTATGTGGAGGCGGCTACCTCTCCCCTGGCCACAGGGAAGGTGGAAGATTTGCTGAAACCTGGCAGTGCCAACACTGAGGTCTCGAACCTGTGAGTGAGGACTCAAGTTCGGCCTTTGGCCTTGATCCTTCCTGCCCACTTCTGGCAGAGGCATAGTTAGTCAAGGAGGGCCAGACGAAAAGCAGTGGGCGGCACACTGCAAATCCATGCCCACATCCACGCAGTGCCCAAGCGTCAGCAGTGTCATCTTCCAGTTCAAAGGGCCTGAAACCCCTTACCTCTCAGGCATCCATCAGAGAAGCACCCCATGGCCTGAGAGTTCTTCTCCCCAAAGGGAAGAAAAGAGGGGAAAGGAAAAGCCAGACTGTGTTTGATCTGATTCTCACAGCAACCCAATTTAAAGCACAGATAAGATTTACACGATTTTCCAGTTTTAACATTTAACTTGAGATCAGATCTCCTCCAAACCTTTGCAAACGTTGTCCTCCCTGCCCCGAAGGCCTTTCTCCTCCACTCTACTCCAGCTGCCTCCACTAACCTCAAATGGCCAATTCCTGCTCCTCCCTCCTTTACGTTTAGAGGTCACCTTCCTTGACCCTCCCAGGCACCAGCAGGCAGGCTCGGCTCACCTCATCCCCTGCGACAGCCCTCACACTGGATTGTAATGGCTTTCCTGTCTACACCATCTGCTCCTGGAGGGCAGGGCCCTTTCCCGACTTGCTCTCAGGGAAAGCCTCAGCGGACCCTAACTCATGACCTGGTATCACGACATGTTCATTGAATAAACCCACAAACCACGTAGCTAGCATTCAGAGGGGAAAAACAGGGAACGTGAAACGTGTCCAAACAGACTTTCCTCCCATGTCAAGCAGTGACAATTCCTACCAAAAGGAAGTAAGAGAAGGATCGTTAGCGATTGTTTCAACGTGGTCACTGCAGCTGTGAAAAGTGCGTGTCCCCTCATGATTCCGGGTTCCAGACAGTTCTTGAAGTTAGAGAACATCATTCTGGATTTAAGAGTTGCATTAGCTGCTGTTTTGAACCCAGACTTTCCAATGCACCTGCAATCATTCGTCAGGGACACACAGGAAGAACTGCAGGGCAACCCGGGGAGGTGGCCGGCCAGGCTCTGTACCCGGCCCCACGAACATGAGTTTGATTCCAGCTGTGTCCCTCACTAGCTGCAGGACTCGGGCACTCACTCGACCCCTGAGCATGTTAGCGGGAATGGCACAAGGCTCACCCCTGCTAGCTCCTCAGTGCTAGGTCGGGGGGTGGTTACAGTCCCCCTTGGAGGGACTGCAAATTGCTCTCACCCCCGTGTGCTCTAGACTCAGCTCCAGCAGCTCGATCAATATTTGAACAAACGGTACCATTCGCACTGTTGTACCCCATCCCTTCCTGCTGCCTGTGTCCCTTCCTTTCTAAACGCTATGTTAGTAAGAGGAAACAATCCTCCCATTTACAGAGGTCCCCGCAAAGAACCAAGGCAATCGCCCCCCAACAAAACCACCTTGCTTGAAAATACCCAGAAGATGGGGAGACTGGACTCAAGAGAGCTGCCCTGACTCTCAGGTGAAGGCAACCTAAAGCCTCTTTATGATCCAGGAAAGAATTTCACAGATTCCCTCCCCCCCGGCACTCCAAGGTTGAAAGCAAAAAGAGGCCTGTTTTTTTTTTTTTTTAACTTTATCATTTCCTGTAGTCTGAAAAATGAGAGGAATGCAAACACTGAGGAGATAATGTACTTAAGCACCAGGTAATAAAAAGATTTAGCAAGAATGGCCCCGTGAGAAGCCCAGCCAGATAAGCTCCACCCCACCCCTCCTCTGACTCTCGGGTCCTCCCACCGACACCCAAACACTCCCCAGCTTCACTCCTGCGCCTGAATTGTTGTATCTCCTGGTTCTAAGCCAAGACATGCATTATTAACGCTGTTCCTACTTTTTCCCCATTTCCTCATTCATTTCTCTCCATCTGCTGCAAATTCTAGGTGGCGGTTTTAGTTGTTTTGTTGTTTTTTTTGTTTGTTTGTTTTTTAGACAGTGTCTCATTCTGCCACCCTGGCTAGAGTATCCTGAGCTCGGCCTTGTTCACAGCAACCTCAAACTCCTGAGCTCAAGCGATCCTCCTGCCTCAGCCTCCTGAGTAGCTGGAACTACAGGCACATGCCACCACACCCAGCTAGTTTTTCTATTTTTAGTAGAGATGGGGTTTTGCTCTCGCTCTTGCTCAGGCTGGTCTCAAACTCCTGAGCTCAAGTGATCCTCCTGCCTCAGCCTTCCCAGAGTGTTAGGATTATAGGCGTGAGCCACCACGCCCGGCCAGTTTTTGTTGTTTTAAAACTTTAAATGTTTTTCTGCACAAATGTAATAGAAAACCAAGAGAGGGGGTAAAAAACCCAAATCCCATCACCCTAGTCTATTGTCGTTGGCCTGGACTTTTCCCGGACTTTTCTTTCTGGTAGCTTGAGCAGACATCATTTCTCTATTAAGGAGAGACAGTATAGAGCAAGGGTTAAAAGTAGGTTTAGTAGGTTAAAAGTAGGTTTGGGGCCACGCAGACCTGGGTTTGAACCCTGGCTCAGTCGCTTCCTCTGTGCCTCAGTTTCTCCTGTGAAATCAGGGTAGTACTAGTTCCTAGCCCACTGGGTTATCATGTGTGTAAATTAGAGCAAGCCCGGCATCTGGCACACAATCAGCCTTTCTACAAACACACGCTGCACTTCTGATGGAAGGCATCAGTGGATAGAATTTTCTACTCTGCCTTTTCTCACTTCAAATCCCATTAATAAGTGCCAGGCGTGGTGGCGCACACCTGTCATCGCAGCTAGTCCGGAGGCTGAGGCAGGAGGATCACTTGAGCCCAGGAGTTTGAGGCCAGCCTGGGCAACAGAGTGGAATTCCGCCTCTTAAAAAAAATTTTTTTTCTTGAACATTTTCCACGTAACTTTTTCCTACTAAGGCCTGCTCTTTTCTGAACTACAGACCCCAAACTGAGGATGAGGCTGAGGTCCCATTCAGCACCAGGGTCCCAGTGCCTGGGGCACACCTAGCACTCACTAAAAATGACTGAAAAGTGTCTTAAATGGCTGCAGAATATTCCACTGACAGGCCCTGCCCGACTGAGCTGCCCATTCCACGGGGGGCCCATATTTGAGTAGCTCTCCTTTTCTGGCCTTGGCGAACTGCATGGCTGTCATCTCCCCCCAGAGCCAGTTCACTCCGGGGCAGCGGGTAGAGGGGAGGGGGAAAAGGGGTTATCGATTTCACAAAATCGTTCTGAATCAAGAGTCGGAGCATTTTTTTTTCCACTTTCTAAACACGTTGACAGATTGCCCCTCAGAAGGGGTGTACCAAATTTACACTGCGGTTGGCAGCATTTTTTGACAGGAACTACTTTTCATGCTAATTTGCAGTTTTTCTCTTGGATTTGGAATTCTCGCCCTGGCTGGTTCTCCCGTGAAGCATGAGGCATATAAAAAGACATCTGAGCGATGGCTGTCACCAGAGGGGAGTGTCTAGTTCTTACACCGGGTGCTCGGGCTGGGAGTTTCTGTCCGCTGGGCTGGGCCGGGTGGGGCCGAGAGCACTGACTCGATGCATCTTTCCCCGGCCTGCTCCTAAGCCCCCAGATGCCTTCCCAGGTGAGTCCTGGGACATCCCAGCATCCTGAGGTCCAGGAGCACTGGGCAATCCTAGACGGAGGATACTTCTGGAAGAAAATCCCTCCTGGGTGGGGAGGTGGGGGCAGGGCAGCAGCCAGGTAAGGGAAGTCAGGTGCTCCCGGAAAGGAAAACCCCAGCCACAGCCTCCGACCACCCTGCCGCCCGTTGCCTTTATACTGTAGCATGGCCTTGCCTCATTCTGCGGCAGCCCCAGCATCTCCTCCCAACCCCGTCCTCCTCCTCCGAGGGTGGCCCTTGTTTGCAAACAGCAGCGGGAAGTTTTGACGCTAATGAGCCAGACTCCCACAGCTCTCGGGGCTTAGTCATCACCACCACCTCTCAACCTTCTGCCTGCCCCCCCCACCGACAAAACCAGCTTCCAGGTGACAGGGAAGTGACTAGGATCCCTGTGGTTTCGGTGGCTTCCATCTGCCGTCTCCAGGGGAGGGAAGGGATGGACTTCCACCCGCCCGCAACAGCTAGAATGTGCAGGGCCCTGAATGCCAGGGCGGGAATCTGATCTAACTCAACCCAGCTTTCATCTGCATGCCAAGCACAGGGCTGACCTCTGCATACGGGACTGACCTTGCTTCTGTTTAAGCTTTGCAGCATTCCCTTTTTACAGATGGAGAAACTGAGTACTGTGTCATAAGAACAACCAGAGGAGGGCAGCTTGGAGTACAGGCAAAGGTGAGTACGTGACACACGAGATGGGTCCCCAGCCCCCTGTGTGAGCTTGGGCAGATTTCCTCCCCTTTCTGGGTCTCGTGCCCCTCCCTGGGTAGATGAGGAGGGTGGGCTGGTGACCTTCCCAGTGCCACAGCCCGGAGGAAGTGAGTGGGTCAGTCGGAAGGATGCCGGCAACTCAGATTCTACAGGCTACAGGCCTGGTCCAAGGGAGGGGTCATCGTACCTCAGCACCTGGGCTGGCCTCACTGTTTGCAGCTGCTTCACCAACGGGCGCCAGTGAAAGAAAGTGGATCAGCGGTTGCCAGGGGCTGGGAGGTGGGAGGGAAAATAAGGAGCAACCGCCAATGGGGCTTCTCTTGGGGGTAATAAAACGTTCTAAAATTAGATTACGGTGATGGCTGTACAGCTCTGTGAATATACTAAAAACCAATGCATTGTACACTTTAAATGGGTGAATTGTATAGCACCTTAATTATATCTCAATAAAGCTGTTTAAGAGAGAAAGGAAGGAGGGAAGGAAGGAAGGAGGGAAAGAGAGAGGGAAGGAAGGGAAGGTCTACAGAGGTCAGGCCAGCGCTGCCTTTGGGATTTGCCTTCCAGGAGTGGGGCCCCCAGCGCCGAGCCCCTCCCCAATATCCCCATCCAAGCTCCCCAATTCCAGAGACCGGGACAGGTGTGTGTGAAGACACCCAGTTGGCAATGGCTCAAGCTGCCGCCCGGTAGTGACAGGAGTCCTGGCTTTGGGTGGTCACCTTCCTTGGAGGGGAAGGAGCCATGCATAAATCAAAGAGCAGGTGCACGGGGGCCTGGAGGAATGGGGGGGAAGCTGGTTAAAAAAAAAAAAATGGATGGAGGCCAGAGCGGGAAGACCCCGAGATGAATCAGGGCGCGGTGTTGCTCAGACAGGGAGTGTGTGCAGACGAAGCCTGAACTGGAAACGCCGGGCTGGCCAGGCGCTCTCAGTTGCTTGGAAACATCTCAGCACTCCAGAAAGTGTGAGTAAGAAATACCTGCTGCTCCCGCGGGGCCCCCACCAACCGACAGCCACGTCTGCTTGGCAACAGTCGGGGTGCAGACAGCCGCAGCCCGCCCAGACGCAAGGCCAGCCCAGGGGGCACAGGTGCCGGGCACCCACCATGGGAGCAAAATCGGCCAGTAAGAGGCAGGAGCTCATTCCACTCCTGCTGTTCGGGCAACCGGCTGTTGAAAGAGGAGAACCCCAGAGGGTCCCGGAGGCACAGCTTGCCTGTCTGAATCTCTACAGGCAGACAACCCAGAAAACACCCTGCCACCCCCAACCAAACCTCCCCATCCACGCAGGTGTGTGCTCCCCACACCCTCCTCCTGGAGCAGATGGCCCTGGCTGGCCCCATCCTAAGTGAACAAACGGAGACTCTCACCACCTTCTGAGAATCCCAGCCCTGGGGTCAAACCCGCATGCCTGCCAGGCGCCTGCACGGCAATGGTTAGGATTTCGCTCTGCCGTGAGGCGAGCTTCCAGCCTGGCTTCCTGCTCGTGCCCAGCAACTCGCGGCAGCCGCGCACCCTGCACCCAGGTGGGCTCGGCGCCCCCACGGCCTCTGCAGCACGTGCCTTCAGAAGGAGCAGATCTGGGGATGCGGAGACTCAAGGCATCTCGGGAACCAGAGCCCGAAGACGGAACCGAGTGCTCTCCTGAGCACAATAAGCCACGTGGTGCCTGGCAGATAGGCTGGCAGAGGTGGAGGAATACACCGGGCACTCCTGCCTGTTCCTCCTGCTATGGGGGTACATGCTGCTACCAGCCCCATCTATAGATTCACCCAGGCAGGCTGGCTCCAGAGTCCAGGCCTTGAACCACTGTACCACACTGCCTCTCAAGGTGCAGTCAGTGGGGTCCTTGTCACCGGGGGTCACTCCTCTGCGTGCACTCAAGGCTCTTCACCGTCTACTTGCAGCCACACTGCCCAACCGCTGACCCCACCAGCACCAAGGCACCCTCTTTCTGGTCTTTGAGTTTCTTACCTCCCTGCCTTTGCACTTGCAGTTACCTCCACGAAGACAGCCCATTCACCTCGTGAGGCCCAATAGAAATATCACCTCTTCCATGGGGCCTTCCTGACACCACCCAGTCTGAAGTCCCCCTGGACCACTGACCCTTCCCTTAGCTCACCTAGCACTGGATTGTGAGGGACTGTCCATCTCCTACATTAGATTGGAGCTCCCTGATTCAGACTCTCATGCTGTGTGACTTTGGGAAAGACACTTGACCTCTCTGAGCCTCAGTGTTCTCAGAAATAGGTAATAGTGATTGAGTATTTACTATGCACCAGGCACTACGTGCTAAGTACTTTGTGTGCATGATCTCATTTAATCCTTATAGCACCTATGAAGTGGGGACTATTAATATCCCACGTTACTATTGCTAGGACTACCGCCATTATCATTATTGCCATTCTTTCTGTCTGCCACAAAGCCTAGCATGCAGCAGACACTGAAACTCAACTAAATTCAAATATGGATGGGAATTGGGGGGCTTTGGATAGGAAGGAGTTCCTGAAACAGAGCCCTGCACGTGCCCCAGAGTGCTCCGGCCTACCCCTGTCCTGGCTGGGCGACATCATCTTTGGAGGCTGACACTGGCAGACTGCTGTGCCTGGGGACCTGGGGTCGCCTGCTTTCGCTTCTCCCATCAGCCTTTACTCTACCCACAGAAACAGACTCTGCCCAAACCAGCCCTGCGATGCACAGAGCCCCACTGTGAACTGGGTAAATGGTGACCAAAATGCTAGGGGTCCCAGGAGACTGCCAGGAGGCAGAACTGTGCACATGTATAACCGGAGTTGCTTTGGGTTGGTTTTGCCAGCCCAAGGCCACGGGTCCAGAATGTCCTGCATCTCTGTGCTCCAAGCTCCAACCCACCCAGTGTTTTCTTGGCTCCTAACATTTCCCAGAAGCCCCAGTGGCTGCTTGCAAGGTTCTCTGCCCATCACCCCCCCAACCTGGGTGGGCTGGGACCACATCAGCACCTGGCCTGATTCTACCAGGATGCCCTCCAAGACCAACACTGCTACCCGAGTCCCCTTCACCAGGGACGCTGCAGTGCCCCGCACGGGTGCTGCACCCAATGTTGGAGTCAGAGGCTCCAAAAATGAAAGTGACGTGAGCCTCCCTGCAAGACAGTCTCCTCGGAGCCTGGAGAAGGGGAGCGAGGGTCAGTCTGCTCACCTCCGCCCAGCCATGGCTTGTCCCACAGCGAAGCTGCCTGGCTTCGTGGGGTCACCAAGTTCTTCCAACTCGCCACGAATACCCCAAACACCCCCCGACTCCGTTCTTGCCACTCCTCACCGCGGGCACACGTGCAGTGCTCAGCGCCTAGGTTAAGCCTGCACCTGTGGCGAGTTCCTGGGGGCTCCAGCGTCCACTCGTGGACGGACTCTGCTGGGCGGCCCCTGCCGCAAACGGACTTTTACATCCTTGAACTTCATCTGGGGTGGCGGGTCTTCAGGGGTCCTGTCTGTTGTCCCCTGGGGCCTTCTCAGTGCCGATGCTAATTAATGGCCATAAACAGGCACTGGCAGAAGAGGATGTGGTCCAACCCCCTCACCGGGGATCTGGGCCATTTGACCTGCTACTGGAGATGTTGGGGAGAGGAGAGGGGAGGGCACCCCCACTTCTAATAGCTCCTCGAGTCTTCTCCACATCCCCTTTCACAGATGGGAACACTGAGGCCCTGAATGATGAGTGGCCAGACCAAGGCAAGGGCCAGAACCAGGTATTCCGAGGCTGTGTCTGCCCACTGCCAGGGTGGAGGGAACCCACTTCAGCCCGAACCACAACACTCCTCGCCCCGAACCCGGGAGCCGTGACAGGCCTGAGAAATGGAGTCATATCTGTCCTCCTCGAGTATCTTTAGGGTCCCAGGGGCCTGTCTCTCCTCCCCTCCTGCTGAGGAAGTCCTCGGATGCCCCGCCTTCGGTGGCTGAAGGGAAGACGGGGCGGAGCGGCAAGGAAGGGCTTTGGCTGCGACAGGGGAAACTCGGGCTCAGCACTGCCGAGATGAGTCACGGGCCTGGGTGGCAGCTGACGCTCCCGTCTGCGTTAGGAAAGCACAACAGGCTGTGGAGTGACAGCCGGCTGCTCCGAGTGTCGGAGGAATGTGGTTGCCAGACAGGTTTACGAGGCATCTGGGGAGCTGCACCCCACGAACCAGGCCTGGGCTGGGGCCACGCCAGGCAGCCTCCCAGGAGGCCCCGCCCCTCCGCACGAGGACTCACAGAGGACCCCCCCCCCCACAAACCTCAACATAACCCCCTGCAAGGATTCGTGGAGGTCAGCCACTCCCAGAGGGCAGCCACCCCCTCCGGGCAAGGGCTCATGGGACACCGTGACCCAGGGACACCATCTCTCCCCACCCCCAGCAAGACTCGTGCCAGGGAAGTTGGCTGGCTGTCCCCCAGCCAAGTCTGTAGGAATCACAGTTGACCCTGAACCAGAAACAAGCCAATACTAAGAATGATAACAGTAAGAACAGCAGCTAACCCTTAGACAGCGCGTCCCACACGCTAGGTACCCCAGCAGCAAGCATTCTGCCTGCGTTATCACACATGTTTGTTTCCTGTGGCTGCTATAACAAATCACCACAAATTGCACGACTTGAAACAACACAGATGTATTCTCGCATAGTTCTGGGTGCCGGAAGTCCAAATTCAAGGTATCGGTAAGGCCACGCTCCCTCCAACGGCTCTAGGAGAGAATCCTTCCTTGTCCCTTCCAACGTCTGGTGGCTGCTGGCAATCCTTAGTGCTCCTTGGTTTGTAGACAGATCACTTCATTCTCTGTCTGTACCTTTGCATGGTGTCCTTCCTATGTGTCTATGTCTCTGTGTCCAAATTTCCCTCTTATAGAAGGACACCAGTCATATTGGATTTATGGTTCACTCCAATCCAGTACGACCTCTGTATGTACCGACAAAGATCCTATTTCCAAATAAGGTCATATTCACAGGTTCTAGATGGATGTGAATTTGGGGTGGGAAACATTCGACTCAATACATCATGTGTAATCCTTTCAACAAGCCTGATACTACTCTTACCCCCATCTTATACATAAGAGGCTCAGAGAAGTTAAGCAACTTGCCAGAGGTCACACAGCAGGGCTTGAAACCCAGCCTCTGATTCTAGAACCCACACTATACTGTCCCACCCATCATCATCATCATCGTCATCACCATCTTCTCATCGGGGCCCAGGTACTCATCATTCATGAAGCTTCTCCTGGGCCGAGCGTTGTGGCTCATGCCTATAATCCCAGCATTCTGGGAGGCTGAGGCGGGAGGATCACTTGAGCTCAGGAGTTCGAGACCAGCCTGAGCAAGAGAGAGACCCCATCTCTAATTAAAAAAAAAAATCTCCTCCTGGCCATTGTCACATTTTCTTTTTGCTGGCACAACCTTGAAGGGCCTGGGTTAACAGTTAACAAAGGAAACAGAGGCTCTATTAATTAACTTGGCCAAGGGCACACAGCTAAAGAGTGGCAGGTCTTTTGACCCCAGATTGAGCACGCTTCATTACACAGGCCCCAAACAGGGACCTAATGGGGACGTTCCAAGGCTTTGCTAAGCCAGTCGAGGCCATTTACCCAGCGTGATCAATGGCGTTGCTGTGTTTACCGATAACACCCACTTGAGCTGCGCCGGCCAAGCTGCCAAAAGGTATTGTAAATCTATGGCTTAAATTCACCTCCTCAGGTAGCAACCCCTCCCCTGGCTGTTCTCGGCCAGCAGCAAGACCAGTTGTTTGAGCGGCTGCGAAGTGGACAAAATTCAGGTCAAGAATGCACGGGGCCCTCACGGCTGAGCCGTGGAGTCTGGGGTGACAGCAACAGGTGCGGCAGGCGCTGTTCCTCTGGCCTTGCTCCCCGAGGACAAGGAGCAAGATACAGACACAGCCCGGCTGTTAGCCCCGTGTGGGACTTGGCTCCAGGACAGTCCGGAATTTTCTCATTTAATGTTTGCAAGGGTCTCACAGAGTCGGTACTATGGGCACCTCCAGTTTTCCAGAAAAGGAAACGGAGGCTCAGAAGATGCTCAGCCTGCAGACACCTCCCATTTGCACGGCAGCCAAAGAAGTCTGAACATACAAAAGAGAGTGCATCACCTTCCAACTTCAAAAGCCCTTCGGTGGCTCCCTGTGGAGCTTGCCACGGAATCCAGACTTTTTACCGTGGTCAACCAGGTCCTGCAGGGCTAGCCCAGTGACAGCCCCACCTCAGCTGCACCCCGGCCACACAGACTTCCTTCTTGCTCCCCAAGCAAGTCACCAGGCCTTTGCACTCGCTGTTCCCTCTGCCTGGAATGCCATTCCCCGAACTCCATGCACACTGGATCCTCATCCTTAGACTCTCAGCTCAGCTGTCCCCTCCTCGGAGTGGCCTTAGAGTTGGTAGCCTTATTCCCTGCTGACCCCAGCACCTAGCACAGCAGCTCGTGCATAGTAGGTCCTCAATGGATATTTGTTGAATGAATAAATGAATAATTCAATAGGGAGTACAGAGTCACAGGAGGATGACGAAAAGACTGGGAAAAGATTGGGCTGGCAGGTAAAAGTGGGGAAATATTGGGAGAGCAGAGGGACCGGCTGGGCCTCATGCCAGGAGGACTTCCTGGAGGAGGGGAGCCAGACTCTGGGAGAGGATACTCTGCCTCTGGCTATAGCTTTGGCAGGGCAGGGAGTAGGAAGGGGAACCAGGTACCCTCTGCTGCTTCAGCCACAGCCACCACCATAGAGACCAGACCAGGGCGGAATATCTTAGTCCATGTCCTATCCCAGCCCCTAACAGGGTCTCGGGTTAGGAGACAGGGTTTTTTAACTCAAAGGGCGAACTTTCACCCTGCAATCGTCTGTGCCCATCTGCTGGCAATCTGTCCAAAGTGCTGACGGCCAATTGCGCCCTCGTTTCTTACAGGCCTGGGGAAGTACAGAGGTCAGTGTTCTGATCTCTATCAGTCCATGGGGGTGGAGGGACTCTTGGGTAGGACATGGCTGGAGACACCCTGATGACAATTTGCTGACCTCAGAGTTTCCGAAGTTAAAAGAAACAACATCTGCAAGTAAAACACCAAGAAAATTCCCCAAGGCACGCTTGCCCAGCGGTTACTAGAATGGGCTCCAGGGCCACCTCGCGTTGGCGGAGCACCCTCAGGCAGGCCCCTTCGTGTCCCCGAGCTGCTTCCTCCTGTGCAAAACGGGAGTCGTCATCTCACTTGTCCCCCCGGGAGGTGCTGAAGAGATGAAAGAGATAACGTACAAGAAGAGCCCGGAACGCAGTAGATGCTCAACACACGGGAGCACTTAGGGGCCAGTTCCACGCCACGCACTGCTGGAGGGTCCCTCATTCTGAAAAATATCTGGTCCGTTCTCTTTAAACATGTCAGTGTCATGAAATACATTGGAAAACTCAGGGACTGTTCCAGATTGAAGGAGATGGAGAGACCTAACAACTGAATGTAACACCTGGGCTTGGACGTCCTCTGGCTGTGAAGGCCATTCTTGGGACAGTTGATGAAATCCCAGTACAGTCTGCAGATTAGACAGCAGTGTTGTTTCAACATTAACTTCCTGATTATGATCGCTGTACATTGGCTATAAAAGACAATGTCTTGTTTTTAGGAAAGACACACTAAAGCATTTAAGGGTAAAGAGGCGTTATGTCTGCAACTTACTCCTAAACAGTTCAGGGGAGAGAAAAAAAGATAAGGAAATGTAATAAAATGTTAACACTTGAGAAAGCTGGGTAGAGAGTACCTGGGTATTCTTTGTGTTATTCTTGCAACTTTTCTGTAAAGTCTGCAATTATGAAAGAAAAAAAGAAGAAATGCATGACCCCCGCCCTTGACAGGATGCAGAGTCCTGGCAGGGAGAGCGCGTCCCGCTGATGGCAGGCTTCCGGGGAGGGTGATCGACCGTCCAGGTGTGCCTGGGACTGTCCCAGTTTTAGCACTGCAAGTCTCGCCTCCTGGAAACTCTCGGTCCTGTGCAAACCAGGATGGTCAGCCACCCTACTTTCAGGCGAACCCTGTAGGTGAATAACACGGGCACATGAGGAGCCCCTGTGGGTCCAGTGAGGCTCCCTGGCATGGGGAAGCTGGGGGCAGGTTGCCATGGTGGGCTGAGTACAGACTGGCTGTCTCGGTCCACCCAACACGAGCTGGGCCAGCGACTTCTTGGCAAAATAAGGTGTCCACCGCAGAGAACCAGACTGCAAAGCAGCTGAGCTGGTCTTTGCCTGGTCACTACCGAGCCGGCACAGTGGAATGGAACAGGCAGGGAGGCCCACCCTGCCTGGCACCTCTTAACCAGACCCTCGCTCAGCCTCAGGCAAATAGTTAACCTGCATCCCAAGCCTACTCAGCTGTCCCCGCGGCCAGGCCCAACGAGAAGGATGGATGGAGGTCAGCAACCTGCGCCCCGGCTCCCCCGACAGGGCACCTCACAGCGGAGGAATGTGGCCAACAGCACGATGCACGCCGGCCTCGCCCTGGGGCTGCCCCAGCCGCTCTGCAACCCAGACGGCCTCCCCAGGGGACTTCCCTCCTGTTCCCTAGCGAGGGGCGAGCCTCATACCTGAGTCAGGTAGGGGAGAGGCGCCACTGTCTGTCCTCCCCTTTGTCCCTCCCCCACCGATGCCAGGCGTCTGGGCCAAAGCAGGACTCTGGCTTGCTCCCAGCCTTGCAGGGCTCCGAGGAGGGAGCACATGAGCTCTGAGCTCCATTCATGAAAGCCTAGATGCACGCGATTATTACGAGGATAAGAGCTTGCACGCAGCCGGCTGTCAAACACCGCACGGGGAGGACGCCACTCCACTTAGCTCCTGTGGCCGCAGCGGGGCCAACTGTGAGTCAGGCTTTGACCTTGGCCGCCTTCTTAATTTAGAGGAGCGGCAGCTGCCCACCCAAATTAGCTGCCCTGCGTTCCTCCTCAGCTCTGTAGGTCGCCTGCCTCTATGTGCCCAGGTCCTTCTGAAAACCAAGCCGGCACATTGCACTGGGCAGTGGTTTTCTTGACTGTTTTTAAGCCATGCATGTTCAGACACAGCACCAACCACGGTGAAAAGTCAGTCTCCCCCTCACCCCAGCCTCTGTCCTCCACCCCCCTCCTCTGAGACAATCATCGGGACCAATGGCTGGAGGATCCTTGCCCAAAATCATCCCCACGTATAAGTTCACACTAAAAAATTGCCCTCCCCCCGCCCAAATATTAGCACAGTTCACTTTGCCGCCCTGGCCTTTGCTCCCACCCCGACTCTCTCGGAGAGCCTTGCCACACACACACACTTGCGCTTCCGTGGGGCTGCTTTTTTCAAAGAGTGAAATGTACCCAACTGATTTAACCAGTTCCCTACTGGTGGACAATTCAGTTATTTCTGGTCTTTTGCAATCACAATGCTTCCAGAAATGTCCTTGTACCTGGATCTTTGCTCTCATTTACAAGTATAGTAGATATTCCTAGAAGCGAAACTGCGAGCATTATCATTTTTAAATTTTTAGGCAGGAACCACCACCCTTTTGAGAATCTCATGAAAATTAAGCGTCCTCTCTCCAGAAAAAGAAAAGACCTATGTGATTATTTTGCATTCAGTTTCTGGAGGGAGACTTCATAGAAAGGAGTCGAGGAGAACAGAATATGTGCAGGAAAATTGTATCCGACCATCAGGGGTCGGTGTGTGTGTGAGTGTTTTGATTTGGTCACTACATAGGAAGCAACCAGTGTGTTCTGCTCACTGTCACATGGCCACCCAAGCAGAGTTCCATTCCGATTCCAAAAGTCAGATTCTTTGTCACGCTCCGCCGCCAAGGTACATACCTCTCGCTGTCGTCATGGTCCTTGACCCCAGACTCCAGAACATGCCGCCGGGCAGAAGCGCTTGTCCTGGCGGCGGGACGCCGGGGCCTGCTGCAGACGCTGCCCGCAGCTGCCGCTCAGAGCCATGAAACCAGACCCGCCGGGGAACGCTCCGCAGCTCGCGCGCGCGGCCGGGCTTTAATATTTTATGCCAGCAGCCAGTAAGCACTCAGGTGCACGGAAGTCACCTCGGGAAAGCACCGTGCAGAAAGCACAGACCCCGTCCCCTCTCGTTCAGGGTGCGCAGCGGATTAGAGCGATTGCACGAGAGAAAAGCTCAAAGGAAACAGAGTCGTGAACAGCCTGCGCCTGGCAGGAACCTGGCACCAGTGAGCTCGGCGTCTGACTTCAGTGCCCCTGGGGGCCGGGAGCTTCCCTTGGGCCACAGGCCACATCTTGGTGTCCCGCTGGCTGTACATCTGGGGGCACTGCCACCACGAAGAGCTGAGGCCAGACAGCCGAGGGCCCCGGCAGACCGTCTGCGGGGCGTTCACCTGGGGGAGCTTCACGCAGGGCAGGTCCCCAAATCCGGAGCCCAGCCAAGGAGCCACTGCGGTCTGGCACGGAGGAGATGCTCGACACCTGTCATCCCGTCCCTTCCTACGGCCTCTCCCTCACGGTTCCTAGAGCTTCAAGTCTCTCCAGAGCCTCCTGCTGCCCGTGTGACACGTCACAGCCATTTTCTGAGGTCGAGCAGTCATCAACTTGGGCCTCAGCCACGAGGCTGTGGATGGCCAGAAACCCTCCTGCGCTCCCTGAGTGACAAACTTCCCAGTGGGCAGAGGATGTGTCTCTCACACTTTGGAAAGGAAGGAACTAAGAACTCCCATTCTGGAGCCCCATGTCAGTTCTAGAAAGTTCCATCCTGACTACCAAAGCCAATTTGCCAGCTCCTGCCTCACATTTTACTGAGCACTCACTACCTACCAGGTACTGAAGCATCTTAGATATGTTAACTTATTGTTTCTTTCTCCCAAAAATCCCTTGAGGTAAGTTCTATTATTATCCCCACTTTTCAGGTGAGGAAACTGAGGCACAGAAAGGTGAAGTGCTTGCTCGAAGTCACACAGCTGGTAAGTACGAGGGCTGGGAGCCCTCTTGGGGGCTTTTCGCTGAGCAGCCTCCGGCACGGAGGGGAGGAAGCAGCAGCTCTGTGCTCCTCCTCCTCTCGAGGGAGCCCCTGCCTGTGCCTGTCACCGCACCGGTGCTTTCCTGCGTCGCCTCCTGTCACCTTCGCCACGGCCCTGTGAGGTAGGAAGCGTGCCAATGTCCCTCTCCCAGGCTCGGATGCCAGCGTGAAGCAACCTGCCCAGCAGGGCAGGGGTAGAGCCGGGACTCAGCCCAGGCCCTGGCCGGGCGTCGCACGCGGAGGCCCATGTGCCGACGCGGCCGTGAGGAAATGGAGGGAGTGAGGCAAAGGCCGGGATGCAACGTGGGCGGCGAGAGGGGGAGAGAGAAAGAGAGAGAGGCTGGTGACAAAATCTTGTTTACAACTTTGCCAAGAAGATCTGCTTGTCATCATCTACCTGAGGGTGGCACCCCTGGAGAGACAGGCTAGGTGGGGCCCCATGGCAATAGGCTGGGGTCCGAGCCTGGGATCTTGTCCCAGCTCTGCCCTGACGGATCCAGTCCTTTCGCGGGTCTGGGCGGAGGGCAGGCCTGGACGACCCTCCGGGCGATAATGCTTTGTGACGCTGGAGCAGCAAGCAGGGCTGACCGCAGAAACCCTTGCCCAGAGTGGCCTTTCAGGAAGTGCCTGAGACACAGCCCACTCCCCAGGGGAAGCACTCAGCCCTCCACACATAAGCCCCTCACCCCGCAGCAGAGGGCACCAATGACAGCATTGTTGATGGAGCCCTAACTAGACACAAGGAGTCACGGAGCTACCTCTGTGTTAGTCACTTGCCATAGATTAAAGCAGACACTGCTGCTATACCCATTTTACAGATGAGAAAACTGAGGCTCGAAAGTCAACGTGTTCGAGATCACCACAGACCCAAGCACCAGGCCAACTTATCTGGTAAGGCGTGGTAGACACAGTGCCTAGGGCACATAAAGCTTTTAGGGACCCAAAAAATATTTTAATTTCACTTAAAATCAGAAGGGAAAAATGGACTTTTAGGACAAAGAAAATATTTTCATGTACACTATGAATATATTCATCTTTATACCAATGTAGCAGTAAAATCTATTTTAAAAATTTTCCTTTTAGTGGTAAAAGGGGCTCACAAAGACAAAAGTGCCCAGGGCTCACACAAGTCACTGTGCCACCCTGAACAACCAGGACTTGAAGCCAGGATCCATCCCCCTCGAATGGCTATGCCTGTCAAAGAAACCTCCGGCCTCTCCCTCACTGTCAAAGGAGCCATCCAGGGCAATCTCGGGGAAGTGCAGAGTTGACACCTGTCCCTGGAAGGGTCACAGCCAGATGGCCACTTGGCCATGGGCATTTGCCCTGCTGGCCACAGTCCCTGGTGGGCAAGTGGCCCGGGCTCAATTCCTGGCCTTCCAAGAAGCCACTGGAGCAGGAGACACATTTCAGGGACCAAGTCACTCGCGGGGAGAAGGGGAGGGCGATGTGAGCCCCGGGAGGCGCTTGCGCCTGAGCTGGGAGATGCGAGAGAAGATGACCAAGATCGTCTGCAAGAACATTCTAGCTTTTCTTCCTCATAGGAAAGAAAACAATTGACAGCTTCCACCATGCGGGTTCTGTCTTTGAAAGTGCAGATGTGGCCCCGGGTGAACCGAGCGCGCTGGCTTTGGAGACACGCAGATCTGGATTTGGGTCCCCACCCTGCCATTTAGTTTGCTATGTGACCTTGAAAAAGTTACTTTACCTCTCTGACCCCTGTTTTTCCTTCTGTGAAATGGAAATAATACCAATCCTCCACCCCATAGGGTTGTCGTGAGAATCGGCTGGAATAAAATGCTTTCTATACAGTAAAGCAGTTGCAAAAAGTAAAAACCAGAAGAATATTTATTCGCTTGTTTGGGAAACAAAAAAAAAAATCGATCCCCACATTCCCAGGGCTCTGAGTAATTGCTATTCTGTGGGCTTGCCTGAGACGCTGATACATTTGGGGAAGCCAACGTCACAATAACTGAGGTCACACCATGACATCAGCCTTTTTTCCCCTTCGTCTTTAAAGGGACAATTTCGGCAGGAAGTAGGGTTCTTGCTAATGAAAGAAGAGCCACGCCTTCAATTAAGGTGTCATGTCATCAGAATCGGAAATTCAGCAGCCCGGGTGATGGTGACCTATGCCACACTTGAGCCTTGCCAGTCCAGGATTACACAACCCAAGGCAGAAACCGTGAAATTAGAACAAAGGCCTGAGTAATAAGCTGACCTGGGGGATCGGTCCAGGTGAGCAGCCCTGTTGCTCAGGTGAGCCCGTCTCACCATGGAGACTCGCGGCTATACTTAGAACCACAGCTGCTCGCGCCAGGAGGCTGAACCCTGCTAACCCAGCAGGGGAGCTTCTCAAGGCCGTGGGAAAGCTCTTGGCAGCCCGGACTCGATTGATGACAGCACTCCCCGCCTAGCCCTGCTCTCTGGGAACAGCGCTTCTCAAACGGCTGGGCGCGGTGCCCCACACCTATAATCCCGGCGCTTTGGGAGGCTGAGATGGGAGGATCACTTGAGGCCAGGAGTTTGAGACCAGCCTGAGCAACACAGTGAGACCCTGTCTTAAAAAAAAAAAAAAAATGTAGTTGGGCATGGTGGTGGGTAGTCCCTGCTGATTGCTTGAGCCCAGGAGTTTGAAGTTGCAGTGAGCTATGATGATGCCACCGCACTCTAGCCCAGGCAACAGAACAAGACCCTATCTCAAAAAAAAAAAGAAAAAAACTATATTGTGCACAGGAATCACCTGGGATGTTAATGCAGCTTCAGTGGGTCTTGGGATTCTGCGTTTGACAAGCTCCCAGCTGATGCGGATGCAGCCGGCAGGCAACGAAGGCCTGGACGTTCCTCCACCCCACCGACCCCTTGGGCTGCTCTTCCCCACGAGACCAGGGAGCCCTGACCGGCTTGTACTCCATAACCTGGGACTGGAGGAACCAACAGCACTACTGTAAACCGGCTCCTGCATGATTTCCCTGGGGGTGGGGGGGAGGGATGGGACACAAAATGAATTAAATGTGAACATCTGTGGCGGGATCATTTATTGAAAGGTTAGTTTTTCTCCCGACATACCACTGTCCACCCCCCATACTCTTTTGAGGCAGTAGGATTCTTGGATGCCTTCTTGCCACAGAGATTTAAAAATTGCAACTCATTATAGGAATCAGACATTTTCCTTTTAAAAACAGAAGACTCCAGACGAAGCCCAGCCCTCTCCCATCTCCCCTAACCCCCATTTTAGGACTTACTTGCCCACACTTACGGAAAGGTATTTTAAAAGAGAGATTTTTTCAGACTCATCTTGGCTGGGCTCTTCCTTTCTTTTATAAAAATATAAGCCCAGGGGCCCAGGGTAGCAGAGGGGACAGGGACAGTGGCTGCCTCCTTCCGTTTTGTGCGAGATGTGCTTGGGGGGCAGAGGGTAGTACTGAGGGCACCGATGGGCCCCTCAGCTCCACCAGGACCCCTTCCCCTAATTCTTGAGCATAACCTAACCATAGCGCTCTGGGGGTGTGAAGCCCAGCACCCTAGGGGAGAGTCCTTCCCGCAGGGAGGAGCCCTGCGCTGGGGAGCAGGGGTGTGCATGCCGCTTGTGCAGCTCGGCAGGGCTGAAGCTCAGAGGGGAGCTTGCAGCCACATCCCCGGCTCCTGCCCCAAGCACACTCTTCTCGAAGCAGCCCCCACGGACTCCCAGAATCCAAAGCCGGGACACCCATGGCGTCAGCATCAGAGACCACGACACACGGAAGTGCAGAGCTCCTGCCCCGACTCCTTCGTGGGTTTCCCATTCTGGTGACACCTGCGAAGGGCAGGGGCCCCGACATTACTGAAAAGGAATTTACAGCCACCTCTCTCCAAGGGAGCTTGGGGTCAGACCTAGAGAGCATCAGCAGTAATTTTTGAAGTGGTATCATACCCACTGCATATATTTCATTTAATGATATTCGATCGATACTTAGAAAGGCATTTACCATTTTACTTTTATGTATTTACTTACTTAGAGACAGGGTCTCACTCTGTTGCCCAGGCTAGAGTACAGTGACATCATCATAGCTCACTGCAGCCTTGAATTCCGGGGCTCCAATGATCCTCCCACCTCAGCCTTCGTAGTGGCTGGGAATACAGGCACTACCTTGCCCAGCTAATTAAAAAAATTTTTTTTTTGTAGAGATTGAGTCTCGCTATGTTGCCCAGGCTGGTCTCAAACTCCTGGCCTCAAGAGATTCTTCAGCCTCAGCCTCACCAAAGTGCTGGATTAAAGGTGTGAGCCACGGTGCCCATTCCCATTTTAAACTACTACACACACTATAGCTTGGGAACACATGATCAAATAAATTACCTCAGAAAAAAAAAAATTGCGAAAGGTTACCATCTGTGAAAATAATCTCTTAGTGCTGTTTTTAAATGGAGCTCTCCTTGTTTTAACTATTACAGGCCTAGGAAACATCAGTTTGTAGCTAAGCAAATTGCATTTCTTGACATTTTTAAAATATTAAAAAAATATTGCAAAGGTTATAAACATTATACAGTTCATTCATTATTCAACCAAATCGTCACCTTTAAAGTGTTCAAATTCTGAATTCTCTGTAAAACAAAAATGCCTCCAGATGCCATCTAGAACGGTGCTACCGCTCGGTGTCTGCTACGCCCGACTCTGCAGAGGTAGCGATGAATCACTAATGCTCAGACGTCTACCGTCACGGCTGCCCACTGTCCTCCAAGGAGGTGGATCTTGGAAACGTTGGGAGATACCCGGATGTGACAGGAAAATTCAGGAGGGGGAAAAAAATGCAACAAAAAAGCTTCCTGCGCTTTTCTCTGCGCCAAGGCTGACTGCCTCCGCCCAGGCCCCTCCACCCTGTGAGTGAGAACAGAGGACGGTCCCCTCCTTGTTCCAGGCACAGTCATGGGAGAGATGCTGCCTCTTCCCTCCAGGCACCACAGCCCCGATATTTGAGGAGTCAGTGATGGGCGATTTCGTCAGAAAGTTCTGGCAACAGGAAAAGACAAACCAACTTATTTTAAAACCAAAATAAAAGATATTAAAATCAAATCAGTTCGTGGAGCAACAGGGAGAAAAAAAAAATGAATGTGCGTTTCTTATATCTCAGCCTGCTCTGAAAGACGAAGCTGGAACGCATTTCGAACGGCAACAAAGACGGAAGCGTGGGAAGTTAAGGCACCTGTCTTGCTGCTATGACAGTTTGATAGTACAATTTTCCTTTGCGGATTTTCTGTAGCGAGCAATATTAATAAGTGCTAACATTTAGTGGGTACTCACTTCACGCTGGCACTTTCTGTGGTATTTTATTAGATTATCAGAACAACCCAATGAGATAAACACTGCTCTTGTCAGCCCCGTTTTCGTAGACTAGGAACAGAGGAATTCAGTGATTTTTTTTTTTGGAGGCAGAGTCTTGCTCTGTCACCGGGGCATCAGCCTAGCTCACAGCAACCTCAAACTCCTGGGCTCAAGCGATCCTCCTGCCTCAGCCTCCCGAGTAGCTGGGACTACAGGCGCATACCACCGCACCCAGCCAGAATTAAGTGATTTACCCAAAGTTTTGTGGCTAACAACACTCCACTCCAGCCCGGGCACCTGTCTCCAGCCTTTGCTCCCAAACCAGAATCCACTGCGCTCCGGAGTGAGACCAGCAGCAGCTGAACTTGGCCCTCAGCCAACGCTTCTCAGGGCAACTCAAAGGTTGGTGCGGGCATTTTCTCACCGGTCTTCCTTCATCGGAGCACCTTGGAAGGGCTAGGAGCATTATTTTCTCTTGACAAAGAGCTAAACCTCTGGCTCAGGAAGTTGGAGAGCTGACCCAAGGTCAAGAAGGGAATTAATGGTAGAATTATTCTGGTCTCAGGCTGAAAATTCCGTCTCATTGAACCATCCCAAAAAGGCACAAAAAGAAAACAAACGTACACTCTTGCCCCAAAAGCATTTTCCTGGCTTTCATCTCAGCCCTTTAAAGGTGCATCATTGGCTCCGTTTTTGTCAAACCGGTGCGTCTAGTGTATACAGCACGTATGTGTGTGTATAGTGTGTACAGTGTGCATGTGTGTGTATAGTGTGTATGCTGTGTGTGTTTTGAAAGGGCAGCAGAGTTGGGGAGGAGGACAACTGAGGAATTCAATGAGCTCAGTAGGGAAAAACCATCACAACAATGAAAATGTAGCACCAAATGTGATATTAGGTTGCCATAGCAACCACTTAATTGACATTTTCATCTTCCCAGCATTTGTTGCGGGCAGGTGTGGGCAGACACGTGTCCTCAGGGATGTGCAAGGATGAGAGTGTGCCCGTCTCCCCCATTGGTGTCCATAACTGGGAGGCTGGTACTGCTTCCAGACCGGGCCTTTGGAACCGGGTCTCAGCGCGTCCGCGGCGCGCAGAGCCAACATCACTGTGTAAAGGCGGTGGAGGAGATGAGATTCCTGAACTTGCTCATCGCACGGATGGGACGCTGAGGCTCAGAGCGGCTGTGACCAGAGCCCAGCCCAGACCCAGGCCCCCTAACTCCTGGTGGGCTGCTCCATACTGGCTTGCTGGGCCAAAGTCCAGCGGTGGGGGGCGGGCGGGGGGAGTTGGGAAAAATGGGATGAGAATGCAGTGTAGCATAGCTTAATGGAGTGTGCAAGGTCGCCTTCTGTCCTCTCAAGGAGCGGTCATTTTCTGCACCAAACCACACGCTGCCAGCAAATCTGCTGGCCCAGGACAAACAGAAAAACGCGGGCGAGAAGCAGCATCTCCAAGCTCAGCAACCTGGCATGGAATTAAACTCGGATTTACCTGCAAGAGCAGCTGATGCTTCTGCTACAAACCTCCTCCCGGCAGCCTCTGCCATTCAGAATCCATGTGACCCTCGAGCCGCACCACAAGACGAGAGACAGCCCTGGCTGGGTCCTCGCAGCCACGCGGTTTTTGAGGACGATGCTCGCAGAATACTAAACACATCCCGGGAGTTCCAGACGCGGCCACCTGGCTATAGCCCTGCCTGCGCTTGTCTGCAGCGATTTCTCTCAAAGGTGAGGCTCTGTGCGTGTCGTTACCAAGCGCGTGCACACAGACAGCACTCAGAAAGCACAGTCCCGCGTAGGGAAATGGGAGCCATCAGCAAATCATTTCAGCGGGGACAGGAAAATCTTTAGGGAAAAAATATTGCTTTTGTCACTTCCCGGTGAGGGAAGAACAAGCTGAAATTGCTCTGCCGCTTCCATTTTCCAAAAGGCACCATGCTTTCTAGAAGCCCGTCGGGGTTATGCTTAGCATAGCTTTGCTTAATCCACTTCTTGACGGGTTTTGCCCATGAACCCTTCCTGCATCTTAGAGTCACCGCAAATCTCATCATATAAAAACCTGTAGCATGTCTGTGTGTGAAAACCAAACAACAAAAAGGCGCGGCCATGTGCAGGTGCTTTAAGCTCTTGGTGGAAAGCTGACTTGGACGAAATGGCCCCTGGGATGTGCAGGGAAGGCCCGAATAGCAGGGCACAGGGGCAAGGTGGGGCGGGGGGGGGAGGGGGGACACGCTGGGCCTCTCTCCCTAAAAACTGAGGACAGCGTCTGGGAACTAAGCCTTACTCTGGGTGGTGATTTCCCTCCCCTAAAATATTAAAGACTATTTGTAAAAGTCTCTGTAATGGAAATGGCCCCCTCCAAAAACTCCTATATATTAGAGACCACTCTGATTATCATTCACTTTATTTTAAATTTCATTGAAATTTATCTGAAGTCATTTCCTGCGAGTTGAAAATGCAGGCATTTTGGCTAACATTATTCTTCAATGCTTTATATTTGAATGCAACAAAAGCATTAGTTGTATTTATCCAAACGTATTCAGATCCAGGTTTTAGATTTTTTTTTCTTGGATCTAAAATTCCATCCTACGTGAGCAACTCATATTTGTCAATTTGACAGTTTCGGCACTATTTTAAGCACTTTCTTTACCATCACCGTCTTTTTCCATTGACAGCTCCACTCTTAGCTGTCTAACGACTCCCCCGTTGGCTCGTCCCCTCCCGGATCTTTCTTCCCAGGCTGTCAATGGCCTCGATTGCTCAAGCCAAAAACCTGGAGCTCTCCCCCTCCCCAAAGCCACACGCCAGGCGTTAGCCAATCCGGGGGCCCTTCATGCAGGGCGGACATCAAACCCGACCGCCACCTTCCTCCTAGACGACTTTGGAAGCCTCCTCACTGGGCTCCCCGGGTCTGCTCTGGCCGCCCGGCAAGCCTCCCTCCGCCTGGCAGCCAGAGGGACCTTGTGAACACACAGCTGCCACCGTGTCACTCTATTCAGACTCTCCTTCAACAAATATTTGCAGACCTCCTCTGGGCGGCGCTGTCCTGGCACTCGATAGAACTTGCATTCTCATCAGAGAGAGAACAGGCGACAAAATTAAAGAGCGAGATGCAGAGTGCGGTACAGGATCATAAGAACTGTCGGGGAAAATAACTCGAAGGAGCACGTGGCGTGGTGGGTGGCTGAATTCATTCTGGCTCTTTAGGGGGTTGCAACTTCGGGTAGGGCGGTCGGGGGAGGCCTTGATGAAAGAGGCATCTGAGACCCAAAGGGGACAGGGGAGCCATCCATACAGCACCCGAGGGAAGAGCTGTCACCCTCCTATGGCTCCCCGTTACATTAAAATAAAACCCAAACTCCTTACCATCACCCATGAGATCCTACAGCACCGGCCTGTGGGCCTCGCGAATCTTCTGCCGTCAGTTCCAGGTCTCCAGCCACGTGGGCCTCTTGGGTCTGTCACCTGGCCAGGCTCTTTGCTCTGGGTGTGTCCCAGTCTGGGCCCTCCCACCCCCACTCTTCCCCTTTTCTCTCTGGCTGGCTCCTGTCTACCCTTGGGGCTTACAAAGGTCACTTGCTCGGAGAGGCCTTCCCTGCCCACCCCCACCTCCTTTCTGTATTTTCATCTCATCAGGGTCCTTATTGCTGTTTGAAATTATCTGGTTTACTGTTCGCCTCCCCCGCTAGGAATGCGAGCTCCAAGGGGGCAGAACTGTGCTGGCCTGCTCAGAGTCAGATGCCCCTTGCCTGGCTCGGCATGGAGCAAGCATTCACCGCATATTTATGGAGTGAAGGACTCCATCAATCAAGTAGAAATAGGTAACAAACTTGTAAATAATTCATGCAATCCGGTGCAGCAAATCACTCGAAAACTCATATCTAATCCCCATCTCAGGCGCTACCATTCTATCAACAACGATAACAGCAATAAAAACAATTCAATAATAATTCAATAATTTCATAATAGCACTGTTCAATCATACTCATAACCTGAGCATTGACGCAAAGCCCTTGGCACTTACTGTCTCTGTTCATCCTCACAACAACCAGGGAAGGGGACGGTCCATTATTACCACCTTAATAGGTCCAAAAACAGGTTTAGGAGATGCTTTGTGACTTGCTCAAGAGCACGCAGACTGGAAGGGGGCAGAGTGAGGACCCCAACCCTGGGCTACACAATTGCGTTCAAATCCCTCTGGGTAAATATCATGGAGCACCCACTGTGTGCAAGGAACTGCTTAAGAACGTATTTCATTGACAAATTAGGATAAAATGTTTCAGATAAAAGGTTTTTCAGGC